>JAULKO010000177.1:3494901-3509404 GCA_032356045.1 Mediaster aequalis | reverse complement strand
GCCTCCTCCAACCAGTGCACCTGATTACCCAATCTTAGACGCACAAACGAGACAATTCTAATCAATCAAATTCGTCAAAATAATTATCGGTCTATGTAGTCTTAACCAAAGTCTCAAACCACAGTGACTGTTCCGCTCTCGTTCACGGCGGAGACAGATTGCACTGTCATGTCTTCGGATCCTTTCAGAATTTGCTTTGCTAACAACCATATACAGTGAGCTTCCAAACCAAGGATTGTTGGCTATGGGTGGGTAGGTGTGGTGGTGGTGGTTGGGGGGGGGGGGGTGATTACCGTATCGATTCGTGGCCCTTATCGCTCTCACAGTCCCTCCGTTTTCTGGCCAGTGACAGATGGGGCTCTAGTGAGACATCGGGGAGAGATACGGGTGTACGGGCCGTCTTCTGATATTGATTGGCCCGAGCTGTTTAAATCGACTGGTGGTCTGACAACAGAACGCACGGTCTGTTGTGTCTCAAAGAAGCGAACTAAGCCAACCAGGGACGGTCTGTATCCTGCTGCACATTGCATATCCACTTCACCTTCATGTATAGGCGTTTGCCCGTCGAGTAAATAGAACGGGTTTGCTTTGGGGGGGAAGTCAAAATATATTTCGAGCACTTTGTAAACATGGTGGCTTTATGGTGCTGCTGTCGGTTCAAGGAGGGGCCCATAACGGTCCATGGAATGGACGAACAGATGGTCATTTTTTTGTCTCAGGAGGGAGCCACACCCATTGTGTGTCTTTCAAGCACCGACACAGCCGAGCCCAAAAAAGCAGACACCCAAAGACGAGTCTTATTCAACAAGCTTACACATCGCTCTATTATACAAGTTTTCTCTCTGATTACTTACAGCTACGACCATCTTTTCTTTCCTTCTGAAAAAAAAACCTAATCTTGTTTTGTGGACTGTTGTCTCATTTGTACAGTTCCCCATGAAAGCAATTACTACAAAGTAAGGATTTCAAGTTGGTGCCATACGAGTAATCATATATTGCGCGTACAGTTGTACTCGCGTGCCGTGCACGGAGCGATTTAACAAACACAATCGGAGTACCAGCGCCCGGCGCTGGTGGCCCGATGACAGCGATATGACGGCAGACTAGTTGGCGTTAACCAGGCAGGCCTTTACCGACCAGTTGTTACAGTAGGACTGCAACGTACTCGGATATAAAAAAAAACCTCACCAGTAACCGTGTGTTTAATGTACATGCTCCCATGATTTAATTCCATTAGACACCTGTCCGGTAACAAAAGTGTTCATCACGAGTGAAGGAAATCCTTATCGCTGTAATGAGGCGAAACCTGCCCATGTGTGTATTATAGTTTGTTTAGCACTGTTTGTCAGGATCGTATCTCACGTGATTCATGTAGATTAAGAATGAGTAATTAATTCGAGTACTTTAGGATTTTAAGCTGGTAAAGAGACAAGATTAGTTTTGCCTGTATTTAATACCCTCGTTTTTTGTCAATCATGTTTACCCCAACAGAACAATTAACTTTTAACGGTAACAGAAACAAGTTTTCATTTACACAATCATATTTATTCGGGCATCCCTACCAATACACAAGCTAAAACATCAAGTACAATTTAGGGTAAAAATACATGAAAATAATAGAACAAAAGAACAGCGGGTGGCTAAGGGGAACACCAAAGTCATTTTAAAATAATATTTCCAAAATACGAGCAACCTTCAGAATTTGTAGCGATCAGATTTGCTCTCAAGGAAGTATTCAGTGAAGTGATAAATTATTAAGAATTTATGTAAATTGCACTGAATAGAAAAGAAAGGAGTAATTTTTTTCGGTAGAGCGACGTACGTCAAAGACGAGACGTACAGCCACATACAGACGAGTCAATAAATCATGACCATTTACTTATGTTATTATCGCCAATAATAGTAAATCATCCCATAAATTATCCATCGGTCTCGGGGGGGATCCATTTATAATTGAACAATTACGGTTATTCAATCGCACGGGGAACTCCTTAATTTAGCATGCTTTATCATACAGTTACAGAGTGGGTGTACATGACGGCTCCAGACTGCATTCTCGACTTCTTCAAGAGTATTATTGTGCATCGTTTCTGTCTGATTGTACAGGTTCATGTTGAATTTTTATGTGATGATATCGGCTGAATAAGTTTAGATGTCCTTTAGAGGAGCTAATCTAAGCTTGATCATTGTACTGGCGCACGGAAAAACTTGAAAAAGCTTTTGACTTACGGCAGCATAAATTTGAACATGGAGATGACACAAAGCGTCCTTAGTTTCAGACCCACAACTGCAAAGCCATTCAGATGAACGATTTTTCTCCGCAAAATGCGTGCGACGTATAATCTGAACGATATATAGAAATCAGTGTTTTGGAAATCGGCAATGCCCCAAACAGCTCAGGAAACACGCCAAGATTTCCCCAGATTCCCCCAGCATATTGTGTCTTCCAACAAGGACGGTTACACTCGACAACAAGCCGGCGATCCTGAGTAAAATAGGTCATTCAGAAAGAGAGAGAGAGAGAGAGGGGGGGGGGGGACACACACACGCAAACAGAGGGGTGGTCGCAGGGGGCCGGGCTTGCCAGCGTGTCTCGATCGAGGGAAAAAGACACAACTGTTAGTGTGATGAAAAAAATCATGTTTTGTAAAGGCACCCTGCCCTCCCCGTGTTTGTGAGTTTCATTGTGATTATCCCTTAGAGGTTACCGTACACGCCGCATGATATAATCCTTTCAGCTATGCGGAAATTACCGTAGAAATAGGCTTGATTTAGGGAGGGTTTTCCAATCAAGATCTTCAATTAATGGTGCCAGGTTTGGATAATTTCTTGTATGAACTTTAATTTTGCTTTTCTGAATAAAATTTCCCGAAATATGCCTTGCGTGTCCAAGAATATGGAACAGATATTTTGGAAATCTACGCGTCTTTCTTCTTCTTCTTTTGTTTACAACCGACATTAAGGGAGCCTTGGATTTGGAACTTGTAGCTCTTTCAAATGAAGGAGATTCATTGAGTCCTAATATGTTTCATTTTGTCCCATTTATGAATATATTCAATAAAGCAAACTCAATCTGTAATTGAAGGTCCATTTTGTGGCCGAAAACAGAGATAAGATTCTCAGTAAGTCTCAACTTATTGCATGTAATGATTCTTTTCAAACTTCAACGGATTTTAGTTAACTGAATTTAAATGAATTTTATTTCCCAAATTCTTATGGTAGTCCAAGATAAACACGAACCACCTCACGATAGCCGGGCGCGCGCCGACCACAGCAAGCGCCGACCGACCGCCTTCGATCTGTAGTGCCGTTCACGGCCAAGATTCCCGGGGCTAGGGGCAATTTGTTGAAAGCCCTTCACTGCGCGCTGATTTCCCCAGAGCTTCTGCAGATCGCTCCAAAGGCTGGAGTTTTACAAGGGGTTGGATTGTAAGCAGAAGCAATATACTTTACTATGGCTGTAGGGGGGCTCGCCAAAAGATGGCAATTATATGGTTTGCCTCGTTTTGTCCTTACCTTTTTGTTGTTGTTGTATACACTGCCTTGCGATGAAATAAAGGGAACATCGTGTACGGAGGAACATATATGAAAGGAACAAGTACCCGGGCGAGGGACATGCACTCTGGCTGACATACATGGATCTGAATTCATTGTGTTGGGCCGGACAGTATACATCGAAGAACCTAAACATTCGTCTTTTCTGTTCTTCACGATAATGTATATTGGAAAGCACTTGAATTTGCCCAAATTGATATCATGACAAGCCGAATGCTTCCATCATGTTAAACGAATTAGGCAACAAACCAGTTTGCTGCTCTCTCGCGTCCAATCAAAGATCGGCTCCACGCGGAAATATGCACCAACGTCCATTAGTTTTGAACATTCACCAAAGAATTGGCGGTATAAAGACTGCTGCAAGCCCGTTAACAATTCGCCCAATTCGGCCGCGTCTTCGGCGTCCGAACCAAGTAGCGGAGCATATCTATTATGTACATTCTTAAACATCTTTCTTTCCCCTGAAAGTCAAATGAAATATTTAAAAGCCCAAAACCATTATTGAATCAATCGCGAGCGCGTACAAATTAAGACAAAGTCCAAAACTGAAGCTGAGAGTTCAGAAGCGAAAAGACAGCATGGTACCTTTAAACAAACCGAGTCAACAATGCGGGCATTGGCGGGCAGATGGGGACATAATGACTGACAAAAGACGGAAGAATTGACTTAGAGTGTCTGGGCTTGCCACGCTTTGTTCTTGCCAGGGTGCAGTAACGATTAATGCATTTTGTTTGTTTGCATTCGTGTTGGTGTAAAACCACTTAGAGATGCCCTAAACGGAATACTTTTTAAATTGCAAGGCAAGCTTGCAAAATGTCAGTTTGCGCGGACGGTAATGGTTCAAAACAAAAAATAAAATGAGTGTAGCTTCTTATCACTTTCGTGAAAAGAAGATACCGCTCGAATATGTTTGACCCATTTGGGGCCTATATGTATTTGGTTTGGGTAGGGAAATAGAGGAGGCTAATGAGAACCCGTTATGCTCGATATAAAATTGACACAAAATACGAAAAACAAATGTCTCATAAAATTTCACTCAACTATCTTAATATGAAGTAGGCCTGTACGAGGTCGCATAGTTGATTTGCTTGTGTCATTACGCTTGTAACATTCATTGTGCGTTACATAACACGATGTCCATCGTTTTAACAATATTGTGTTAAATATTTACTCGTGTTTTTTAAAATTAATTAATTAACACGTCACAACGCGACAGAGCCGGTGTTTTTGTAACATTGTCTTTACATCAACAACGACAAACAGCAAAGTTAATTTTTTTTATTATCTCATAAACGTTTCCTCTTGAAGGTAGCTAAACAAAAAACCAGCTGATCGATTATCAAAATTCTGGAAGATAATTATGATACCAAACATCCTGTGAAATTACAATTCGTCTGGCATGCTGGTCATTTTGAAGAAAGCCAAAATTATAAATAGTTTCCAAAGATTAGTCAGATGGCTCAATGTGAGAGATTGAATCGTGTGTTTTCAATGTAAATGGTTAAAAAAAACTGTCCAGGGGCCTTCACTGTTTTCTCGAAGAAAAGTCGCGCCGAAAGTGTCCAAATGTAGTTTTGCATATCTTTCTTTAGAATTCGATTGTTTTTGCATAGGCAACATATTCAAAAACGAATGCTGTATATTTGCCTATAAAGGCCAAATGATACTTTTTTTCCAAATATATATTCAAATCGAACTGTTGACAGCAGCAAAGCGGTCGGAATAGTCATCCTAAATAGTTCGGAAAAGATACATGTATCTTTACTCAACATTTTCTTCGTCCTGACGAACAGTAACAGAACCGTGATTTCCCCCCCCCCCCCCATTTCACTTCTCTTTTTGGAGGTTATATTTCAATCTGGTGTTATTTTCCTTAGACCTGAAGAGACGCAGCCTCACCGTCTGTCGCGTTCTAAACACGAGAAAGTCGATTGAGGAAAGAGAGAGAAAAAAAAAATGAACAGAAATCTTGACGCGGTTGCGAGCAAGCAGCGCGCCGCGGCGGGTCCCGCAGGGCCGAGCAACGCGCCGTCTCTCCGGTATCGTGTTGCTGGCCGTGTCCGGCGCTCACTCGCGCGGAATACTTTTGTAACGGTACACTCCAGTGCGCTGCAGACAAACTGGTGTTTTATTTAAGCTCGTTGGTTAAGAAACTGCGGCCGGGGTATGACGAATAAAACGGGAGGGAGGTATAGGTTTACCGCCGAACAGCCGGCTACGGAAATACGGGAGAGAAGCAGCTTATGGGAAATAGGAAAGTGTAAAGGAGAAATCGGTGTAATAGCAATTTTCAGATTGGCGTGGGTGTACAATGGAGGCAGGAACTAAATGCATCGATTGGCCAGCAAGCAACATAATGATCCCCCAAAGCTAATACGAGGACAATGGTAAAGATGAATTACCTAATCCGTCGAGTCTATGCATTAAATCTGTATGCATAATTTAGCCAACATGATGTATTTTCGATCGATGGACGACACAACAAGAAAGGATTGCACATGTACTTATCGCCAATTCACATAATGCACCACTACTGCCAACCACAATGTTAATGTTAATTAATTTTTTTCTACAAAGTTAATTGAACACATTTATATACAATAATAATGAAAACAAATATTACACTTTAACAACATTTTATCTGCATGACTTTCAATGATTTTGTTTCCAAATGCGTACAATTCTTACGGTTTATGAATTTTGCTTCGAGATATGCAAGAATTACAGGTAGATGTTGCCGTGTAAGATTGTCGCAGTTTAAATGTTTCGTTTGCTATGCTTTCCCTGTGTGTAAAATAAATTTAGATATTCAACTATAAAGATTTAGCTTACTGCCTTAGTAATTATGTTTGAAGGAATTATGAAATTGATGTTGATTTTGATTCATTGAGGAATTCAAAGTAAATACAAGAAAAACGTCATTGTTATGAGAAAAAAAATGAGGGAACAAACAGGGGACATGTTGAAACTGCAGGAAAGACTGAACGGCAAAACTGAAACAGGAAATATCCGTAACAAGTAACAAAGCATTGATGAAACAGGAGATGACAGACAGCGGGAAGGAGGCGTACAAGTCCCTACTCGACTCGCACAATCATACTCGACAGCAGTTTCCGAGTGTCGCGGAAATGGTGTCTCGCACCAAGTCAAGTGCGCGGGTAAATATCAACCTATCTCCCGCCTGTCGTTGACAGTAGCGACCCGCTGCCGAGTGATGGATTGGGCGTCCAGGGGCCCAAACAATGAGCCGTGACGGACTATCGGCCGAAGTTAACGAGTTAACCATTACGTCGACACATCCCTGAATTGATGACAGACCGCCAGCGATAGCATGGAGCTGGCAACATCAGAAATTAGTTTAAAGAATATTAGGGTGTCTCTAGGGACAGAAGTGGTTGTCCCCATGTACTGAAATAGTTGTTACTTAGGAATATATGTAATTCTTGCGAAGTGAAAACAAAAGGTCTTGTCAATTGTCGTGATGCTCATGAAATTAAAGTTCTGAATGGAAAATTCAATCTCATCCTTGTCAACCCGATCATCGGTTTAATTTAACCTCTTTATTTCAACATGGCATAATAATAATTCCATTTACACTTATTTTTACTCGAACTTCTCTTTGATCATTGATTCCTGAATAGGAACCAAGTTTCTTTGACATCGGAATTGTTTGTTATAAATTAAATCATAATCATTTCATAATACGATGAAACCAAGCAAATATTATCATGTTCTTTGGAAATGTCGTCAGGGCAGAGTACAATGAGAAATCAGACAAATTTGCACATCGTTATAATTGGCTTTTAGTAATAACAATAATAAATATTGGCGTGCACACAGAAAAGGAGCCTACCTTTTTTTCTGTGAAGACCAACCTTAAGCACAGAATGTGATAGGCACACGAAAACGTGCGAAATTTGCCGGGAAGAGAGTGAGTAAAAATGCCCTGCCGGCCGGGTGTCCGGGGCCGACGTGACTTGATGCGCTGGCTGGGAAGTTACAAGGTAATAGAGCGCAGCTACGGGCTACCAATTAGTTTACTTTTTAATTTCAGCAAATTTGGCCCGGTGAATCTGCACAATTAGGCAGCGTCGGAGAGTAAACTGCTTAATGTCATTTGGCAAAACATTCCTAGCCGTTAACGAAATTACCAATAATTCGGCAGAGCAATTGAATAAGCACGCGAGCAAATCACATAATGAACGATCATAAATGACACTAAAGCACTCGGAAAACAAAACCCGGTAAATTGATCAAATTAAGGAGCCCTCTTCTCTCCGCCGGAACATTTTCTTATAAAATTTGGACGGGGCTAGCTGTAGGAACCGTGTTGGAGTTACCTAACTGGCGATAGATTGCCGCGCCGCGACACCAATATACACCGCTAATTTCATCAGTTTCAGGGGGCAACAGAGTCCAACACGTTATAAAGCTTCTTGATAGAATTGCAACTTGTCAGTGAAGTTAAGCTCGCCTGGAAGGAGAAGAGGGGAGCTGCAGAAAATAAAAGTATCCAAACTTTGTGACACTCACCTCCGGAGTACGGGGAGCACTGAGGGACTTGCTGGTGGTCCATCATGGAGGCTAGATTACATGTACCGGGCATGCCGCCTGCACCGCTGCCGTAGCTGACCGAGGGGCGCAAACTGCTGTAGGGGTAACCCTGGCTTGGCTGAGAGCTGACGGCACCAGGAAACTCCCCGTAAGAGGTCTGGATGCCCAGTCCGGTGCCCTCCACCCCGCTCAGGCATGACTCGTACGCGTTTTGGCCCAGATACGAGGAGTAATCCATCCTGTACAGCACTAATACTTCTACCTCTTCTTCTTCTCCTACTTCTTCTTCTTCTTCTTCTTAAGATACTTGGAGAGTTAACCCGACTTGGGGACGAAGGCGAAGACAGTGAATGAGGGAGATGGGATGATGGAGTGACTCCGTTGATCTAATAAGATGAGGCGAGAGATGCGCCTTTCTCCTGAGCCGAGTAGTGACACGTCTGACAAAGAGGTCACCGAGTGCCGAACGTCCGGACGCGTCCGGGCTACTTATGCCTTATAACTTGATAACTTAACATCGACGGAATATACCGGACTCGAAGTAGATGAGTGTGTGTGCGTGTGTGTGTGTGTGTGTGTCTTAAAGTCTCGCAGTGAGTGCGTGTATACTGACTGGTACTCATCGACTGCTCACGGAATGTAATTGTCAAGTTGAATGAGATGCTGCTGCTGCTTTTTCTGGTATCGCCTGTTTATGCCGATCGCTTATGGAAACTTTGAGTGTACCCTAACCATACGTGCGTTATCTTAGTCTTGTCTGTTTCCCCCAGTTGACTCAGTCAATCAGTTCCCCGCGAGTCCCGTACTATATCGCCTCCCCTATACCACTAAAGAGCGTCCGGAACGGGCCCTGCCAGCGCATTGAACGCGGTTGAGTAAGTAATCACAATTTAATACACTTAGCAAAATTGCAGGGGCGCGTTTTAATCACGGCGAAATCATACACACTGATTACGGTATTGCACTTATGTGCGGACGTACATCATCGGTAGGCGATTGAGCCTGGCAGAGAGAGAGAGAGACAAGGGGGGAAAAAGCCCGGCCCATGTATGATGGCTAGTCTGGTCACGTGATGCAGAGTAGACTCCCATTGTCACGGTGTGTGTGCTGACTAGATACAGGCCACTGGCGTGACATGTGTAACTTGATTGGGGCTCTTCCCATGGGGATTCTACCATCCACCCCCCCAACCCCACCCCCCCCCCACCCCCCCCCCCCCCCCCCCTACCGAGTGCAGTGTCATGACTGGTAAAGAGAATAAAGATTGCCTCATCTGCCGCCCCCTACTGGTGTGACTCCAGCGAGTAGGGTAAAGGGTCGGCACGGGTCGGTTGGATAACGGGAGTTTGTTTGATGGGGGTGCCGTGCTAATGTTCCTACAACATAATGCACGATCGAGCATCCCATTCGTAACATCAAGGAATTGTGGATGCTGTAAGTATGAAGTGGACGACGAATATCATTGACAGCGTCGCAAAATGTAAACATTGTAGGCTATAATCACAGTCCTGAGATTCCGTGGGTTATCTGAAACCTTCGTGTTGAACGCAGTTGGAAACATTACGCCAATGGAGAATTAAGAAGATATGATAAGGTGTATTTAGAGTTTGGAGACAGGTTCAACACTGCAAAATACTTTATAAAGTTTTTGCATTAACGGTCTTAATAGTTTTACTGAAGTATTAAAAAAACTGGATTCGTATTTACAAAAATTAACTTATCTTATAATGCATAAATAAAATAAAAGGCATGTGGAGAGAAATATAATTAGTTTCGATTCATTTCAGTCTGAGTTGTATCACCACATACCGATGTCTGATGTTCGAAATCAAAATCTGAAATAAAAGATTTCAATCTGAATTTAAGAATGTCACTGAGTTCCAAAAATATCTTTTAGATAAAATTATAACAAAGAAAAGAAATACGTTGTAAATGTCTGAACTGTAAGATACTTCAAAATGTTGCTTGTAGCTGGCTAATGTTATGACTGCATTTGACAAATTAAAATGTCTGGCCTTGCAGGTATTGGAACGCGTGACTTAATAGGTATTCCTCACCACTAGCAGTGGCAGCCTGAACTGTGTTGATTTATATGTGGAAGCTGCGGTGTTGATACAAAACCGAGAAATGAAAATGGATATTAAATACGTATCTCTGTATCACAGAGCGGTTCTGGAGATGGATGGAGGCCGGCCAGACCCACGCACCGCTCGGCCTCATGATGTCCGTGACGTGATGGAAGCGAAGAAACCGCGCAGTTACTTGCCAGATGAGTTCATTAATTACTGCGATGGATTCGCAAACATTGAGGAGCACGACTGGGACGGGAACCCTTTTCTCTCCTTTTTTTTCCTCCCTCACTTTCTCCCTCTCCCTGGGCCAATCATATCGGCGACGGTGGCGGCGTCACCGCGGGTTTCTTGGGTCTGTGGAGACGGGGAGAAGCGGGGGGGGGGGAGGAGACTGACTCAAAGGGGGAGAAGGGGGTTTGGTTTACGGCAGGAGAGACGAAGAGGACGGAATGAGTCAAGGTCACGGTCGGTCGTCTGCATGGTGACGGAGATAGGAGGATGTTATTTTAGCTGAGTAATTTCGGATTATAATCATCGATGTTTTCCTTTCGAGATTTCAGTGTTGTGGTAGTGACTAAGTCGCCGGGTGTTCGCCAAAACATGTTCACAATTGTTGTGCATCGGGAGAGAAAGAACAAAACTATAGAGAAGGAATGCAAAATGCAAAAAAAAAATTCAGTAACAAACACAACAATAATTAAATAGATATCATTTAGAGCTCGGGTCGAGAAAAGGCTGAGCCCAAAACCCCATCAACCTGAAATATAAAATACTCACATTCTTTGAACACTGAAGAAAAGCAAATGTTGTTATGCAATAAACCAGCAGATCTAAAAGCTATTGATTATTGTGAAATGATGTTGCAAACCACTGGAATTTGTTTTACACCATCACTTGGGATTCCATCCCCCATAACCTTTCCTCCGCTTTTCCCAAACGACTTCCTCCCAAAATCATTCCCCCAAATGTATTTACATAGGCCGTGTCGCTTGACAGTGCATAGAAAACTGCTCATCAATTACCCTAAAACATTCCTGATTCCCCCTTAGTGTAAACCCATCGGCCAGATCTATAAACTCACATCACCGGAGTTTTGGCGAAAGGATAGGGTGCGTAACGCAAGAAGGGAAGCGTGCGGAGCAATCTGCCGGCTGGGTATCAAGTGTACGTCCGCGCGCACGAGTAGGTCTGGCGGTGCATAACATGTAGCGCATTTGCCGCGCTCTGTCCGACCATCTCAACTCCTCTTCGCTGGAGTGGTTAGTCTTTTCAGCTCGCGAAAGTTTACCAGTCAGCGGAGCCTGGGTTTTTTTTCTGGGGCCTGTGCGAGACAGGTTTCGGTGTTGACACATTGCTTCCATTAGATTCATTGAACGTCGTTGGGCAAACACACGCCGAGTCAGAGCAGAGGGGAAAGGCAAAGAGTGTAGGTCTCTAGAAATGCACTTTCATCAAGTAGTAGCACCCACGATAGACGGGGGTTACATGAAGTCGTGCAGCAAGATATGGAATCCACTTGCTACTCCCTATAATGAAATAAAAACACACTGACATGACACGCTAGTGTTAGGGGAAGGAGATTCCGGACCTACGACTTGAACTTTATCCGGCTTTTGACCGAGGCACGCTCTGAAGAGAACACTAAAGCGAGTTTGAAGCCACCATTCCTTTCATTGTCGTGCACGCGACATGTAACTGAAGAGTGATATTCTTGGTTTTATCGTATCTTCAGAGAGTTTACAGATTACAACTGCCTCTGCGTCAACGATGGCTCATTGCTGTCTCCGGGGATTTCACCGCCAGAGGGCTCCCATAATGCTACATTTGCATTTCATCATCAAACCTAAAATAGCCAGCCACCTGGGTCTCTTGTGACCAATGCCATCATCAAATGACTCGCCACGAGAGGGCGTGCTTGCGACGTCTAGAGCGATACCTTTATCATTTTATTCGTGACGTAATTAATTTTACAGTACAATGAATCAGTTCATTCTCTGTGCAAATGAAGCATCAAAAGGAATAATTTCTGTTGAATCTGCTATTTAACATGCGTGAAATAGGCGTGAATTCATGATTAACGTATTTCATCAAAATGTGAACGAAAACTTACAACCGAGACCACGTCAAACGCTGTTTTCCGTGAACAAATTTGTGTGACGAATATTAAAACAAAAGAAAAGGCATGTTGGCTTCTAATTTGTACACACGGGATTGGACTTTCTACCATTTCAGCTCGGCGTTGATCGCTCGAGAAGGAAGAAGTATTACTCCAAAGTTAAGTTCGATGCGGGTTCTTTGATTAGATTGCACACACATGAACGCACCGGCCGAGCGAGTGCTTTGCGTAAATCGCCGCAAGCGAGGTTGGACAGCTGTGGCAACCGGGGGACCGGGCACGGCAGGAGAATTTCACCCGTCATCGTCTTGGGTCCGATCGTGCTGACGTAAATAGCTCGCCGAAAAATGGCAGGTCCGTCACTGAAATCACTGATTTGGGAATGGTTGCATTCCCTTCGGCTCAATTGCATTGTATGTGCCGGCCATTTTTTTTTGTCAAATGTGAACAACGAGCGTAATGGAAAACAAAGAGGCAATGACTTACAGTTGACACTTGACAAAACACAAATCAAAAGTACAACTTAAAAACTTCATAAACAGTTGAAGGAAACCACTGTCAGAACTTTTGAACTTGACTGATGTACACATTATTTTAATTCTTTATTAAGAACCTTGAACAAATTTATTGTTGTTGTTTTTTAAAATCAAGAATCAAGGGAACCAAACTTGCTAAATTTGTGGTGAAACTCGGGTCACGGGAAACCCGAAGTAATCCCAAACACTAAACTAACTTGAAACACAAACTTGTGAAAACACATTACTACTCCACTGGTTTACTAAATGATCAGCCCTTTGTCGGCTTAATTTTCGGTTGAACATTTTAGAGACCAAAACCAAAACTTTGGAGACAACCTGTTTGCTATGACTTTAGTCTGTGTCGGCAAATCAAAGCGATAAGCCTTTGTACGTGTTCTTGAAGTTAAGCTTTCTGTATCTTCCAATCTACCACTGACAACAACTTCGCAGCACGTCCCCAATTAATGCAACTTTCGGCCAAGCCGTGCAGGCCGTAAGATCTTTCCGCGGCTCACGCTCCATCCCATTTCTCTGTAGACGCTCACTCATCAAAAACGCCTCCCGCCCTGATTAAGTCAAAGCATCATGTTTATTCAATTCGTTGTGCACTTCATCCGTCGTAATCAAACCATTCCCCCCCCAAAAAAAAAAAACTGCCGTCCCCTACCCTCGGTCCTTTTTATATGAATCCTCTCCCTGTACCACACCGCGGTGCCAAAACATGTTTAATATCTATACCTCCAGCCCTGAAGGCAAGAGGGCATAGTTCTTTTCCTGTCCTCCAGTCTTGTGTATCGTCTTCCTTTACCTATTCTAACTCTACTCTTCTTCTGGTCACGGAGGGGGCGAGTACTTTTCTACCGTGCTGAGCACACCAAGTAAGGAGCTAGTTTGTCTGTCTTTCAACCCCCCCCCCCCCTTCGGTACATTAGGAGCCGCTCAGAGGTAGCCAGACGCCGCGGGCGGCCCAGTCCAAGCGTCCCCACTCTTCACGGGCGATTGACTTCTCCAGCAAACGCCCATGAATATTTCATGGAGTGGGGGGCCTCATCACACCCCCAGGTGAAGAACGACTGTCAACTCAGGCGAACCCGCAACAAGAAGCCACCAACCAACCGTACCGTGATGTGACTAATACGTTTCCCCTCTTTCCGTTTCTTCTTCTCCGTTTTTTCCTCTTTCCTGTATCCAACAAAACCGACTGCGCCGCTGCATGAAAGTCCTTTTGTGAGGGCGGAGGGGTAAAGGAAAAAGAGGAGAAAGATCTTGGCGTTGTCGTTAAAGGGAAGCTATACTTAATTCCACGATCACTAACGTTTGATATTCGGTTACATTATTTTTTTTCAGTGAGTGACTGAGTAGTAATTGCTTAATTGTTTTATTGTTCAGACTTCAATAACAGTGATTAGCAATTCAATATTCTGGACAATAAATTTGGAAAGTCGGAAATATATACTTGAAAACGTACACTGATATTGTATTCTATAAAAAACAAAACAAAACAAAACAATAACAACAACAAAAACCCTGTGAAATACAACCTTTATACAACTAGGATTTCATATACTTTTCTTCCAAACAATTATTTTTTCATTGGTTCGTACAACTTTATTGCCAATTAAAAATTTCAAATTTATTTAGACGATCAAAACAAAAGACTAAGAAAGTGATGATAACTTCCGGGAAAA
>JAULKO010000177.1:3484535-3494801 GCA_032356045.1 Mediaster aequalis | reverse complement strand
TTGCCAATTAAAAATTTCAAATTTATTTAGACGATCAAAACAAAAGACTAAGAAAGTGATGATAACTTCCGGGAAAAGAAGATTTTAATTTCCCAGGTTTTGTCTATGTACATAGAATTGTACATCTTTAATGTTATTATTCAAAATAAGGATAAATACATTTGCATAAATGATTTTTTTTCGGAAACAGTCACTGCATGGACAGTTTAATGGTCTCTTACAGGGCCATAAAGATCTCTTTAAATCCCTGAGCCAACGAATTAACCAATCTCAGTGCTGCTGTCTATAGCAAGCCGAGATGTGTATGGGTATCGTTCCCTGAGCCGCCAGGCCATTAGAAGTGTTATCGCCCATTCTGCTCTTGTCTCGTCACGGTTGTTTAATCACTAGAGAACGGCACTCCACTCTGAAGATGACGGTGCCCAAGAGACGAGTGGGTTTCTTTACGCGCGCGCGCGCGCGGGCGGAGAAGCGAGGGAAGAAAAGCCCGCCAAACTGCTGAGGAAATGGCGGGAAAGTGATGAGAAAAAAAGGCGGGACGGGGAGAAAGGCACATCTTGAGAGTGTCACGCTCAGTTAGTGGAGGGAAATTTACGATAGGAAATGGCAGGCGGAAGGATTTATTACACCCGAACAAGTGGTTGATCTTTAGTGGGGCGATTAAGCACTGATATCGTGTGTCAGCCCGTCCGCGACTGGAAATCGATCATCATATTCCAGATGCCAAATTTAGGCTGACATTTTGCACAAACTATTTATTAATCAGTATTCATCGGCACCTTGGAGAGAGCATGCACTGAGCTAAACGAGTTAAGGCCGATTTCAACCGCCTTGAAAGCGTTCAACAAAATACTTCGGTATTGACATTAATGTAGGACAATTGCACGTTGAGTCCAACCGTAGTAATGGGGGAAAAACGTTTCAGTATAAATTAAAAAGTCACATAAGTATTATCATCTGACGAATTAGAACGAGAGCGAATTAAGATTGATAAATCGCGCTCCGCGGCAGCTGGTATGTTAACAAAAATAACGGCAGGTTAGATCACATGAAAAGGCGAATCGTTTCAAAAGGTAGAAAATTCAATTTCTCCGGGTTCCGAGCAGTCATGATGGCGTTAGGAATGTAATAAGGGAAAATCGGCTTGTAGCAGCTATTCATCTTGGTCTTCGGCACTGCTCCCCAGGTTAGTAATTTCTATATTGTATTATGGCTAATTATATTATTCTCCTATTGTAGGCTATTCTCTTCCGCACGCGTCTGTGTATATCATGCGTACCTCTGGTTATAATGGTATGCGCCTCCCCTGTGACCTTTCGACGTTGCCAAGGTCACCGCTATTTTCCCCCGCGCTTTCGATTGACCGAAGGAGGGAGGGGAAACTGGAGAAAAGCTGAAGGAATATCACGGGACGGTACGCGTGATGGGCAGGTGCGCCCGGCTAACTTAACGAAATTAAATAAATGAATGCTACCTTGCCGGCCTCGCGTACTTTCCCGCTGACGTTCTCTTCGCTCACGGGTATACGGGGGGGGGGGATATTGAACATGTCAAACTGAGAGGAGAGAAAGGCAGATGCATATAAAAGATGTGGAATTATCGAGCCCTTGGGGGCCAGAACGGCACCACATGCCCCCCGGAAAGTTGGTTCAAGAAGAAGACGAAGAAAATCACGACGGTTGAGAGAAGAGGGGGAAGAGGCGGTTGAGAGAAGAGGCGCAGGCACAAGGTACCAGCGGTGCCTTAAGGGTGATGAGATATGCCCGCTGCTAATAGGAGCATAAACGCGTGAAACACGCTAAGAAAGATGGGGCCATATCTTGAAGCCAGATCGGCAATCTCTGTAGCGTCTTGGCCCGCTGCATACAGCGTGGTTGGGACGGTGGGGACGTGCCTGCTCGCCAGGGAGCAGAAACACAAGACATGGGGTACTTCGATTCTCGCGCTCCCTTGATTACGAGTCCTTATTACATTAAGGACAGACCAGCGAGCGCGGGAAGCGTAACCCGACACACGTTCGCCTTGCCGAACCCAACTAGAAAGATGATAATTGGTCGAACAATAGATTTCAATTTAGCGGATGGAGTGGAAATCTAAACCACTTAAAGTAATGTATTTAACATCGCGCCCAGTAATAATTTCTTGGGCAAACGATACGTAAAATAACTTTCGCCTTTGTGCTGCCGTATCAATTTAATTGTGTTAAGTGGTGTGGTTGGGCAAATAGGGGGGTTTGCATTGTCCCCCGGCAGCGGGTCCATGAATCCGAGCGACTGCATACCTTCTTTGTATTTGTTCGCTTTTGAATTTCATGGTCACTCAGAGATCAACTGTCGTTTAAAGTGAAAACAAATGGAGCAAGCAATAACGGCGATTGGTGCAGGGCGCCCAATAATTACAGACTCTAAGAAGTATCGAATGAGACGTACAACCTCGATTGTATGGGAGACACAACCACGCAGAGAGGGCTTGGTGTTACGGTCCAAACATCTCCCCGTGCCCCTTCGATGAATTGGGGGGGGGCACATGTATAACAACCCCAGCCTTGCCATCAGGCTACATGTTTGGATAGACTTCGCCATGGATGTCAGCTATTAATACTTGCAATCGAGCAGAGCACGCGCTGACTCTTGGCCCAAGAGGACATTCAATTTGCTACACTTAACGGGCGGAATAAGAAGAGAGATGATTACGTTTGATAACTCTTCGATACATGTATACCACTACAAGGCTGTTATCGAATCTCAGTTATACACAAGGGAAGGACAAGTCACACACAAATAATACTGATAATCTTGACTACACAAAGTGTTTGTGGGGGGTACGGAATAAATCATTTTCAGGTGAACATTACTACAAGATAACTTGCCATGAGATGGAATCATATTTCATAAGAAAAAAAAATAAACATCCAAAAACAATCATAAATACAAACTCGACATCGCTTTGGATAATGAATACATTCTTAAATGTTCGTGAAATGGCAAGGACCACTTACTGAGAAGGATTTTATGAGAATAGCGTTGGTCTGACGTCAAAGCCCAAGTTTTAAAGGCCCACAGAAATGAATATCCTATCAAAACATATTTTGTGAAGATATCCACGCCTCTGAAATGTATTAACACAATGGGATACAATTTTTAGACGTGGACGGAAAATTAAGCGTTCTTTTCTCTGTTTAAAATGTTCACGATATTTCCTGACAGATGGGGGCGCTGTTGCTGTGACGTCAATCCAGACACTCACTGTACATTTTTGGCATTTGCTGTGCGAAAAGTGTTTCATATTTGTTTTGGGTTGGGTTTTTTGGGTAGCACTTTCTACATTACGTTTTTTAATAACAGACTACCAAGCATTAATAATAACGAGGAAACACAAACATTTTAAGAAAATTAATCCCAGGAAAATCAAAATATTCTAACAACTTGTATACACAAATTAACTATGACGCTGAATCTTTTGCCTTGGATGACATCCCTGCTAGTGCTCACGAAAATGGAAATCCACGTTTGCTTTAAATCCAAGAAATATCTAAAAGGGTCATAAAAAAACTCAGGATGGCGATACAAATATCGAAAGCGGTGGTCAGTTGGATATACAGTGCATGCTATGGATTGTTCATAAATATTCATTTCGGAGGTCCTTTAATGTAAGCCTAAGGCCTACTGCTTCCTCACGAACGAAGCCGAGTCGGTAGAGGGTGTCTTTAATGACATCCTCTTGAAAACATGCATCGTAGTGAACCTTGTCTAGAAACACGACGGCGTGATGACCTTTTTACGAAATCTGTATAGGACCTTGTCTTTAGAAGCATGACTTGTGACGTAGTATCGGCCACCGTGCAGATCTCCGTCGCTGAGTGCAGCTTGATGTTTGTACGTTACTGGCACAGTTAACGACCGTGACCGCCTCAAAACACCATGCAATTAATTGGAAACAAATTGGCAGTCCGTGAATGATGGACGATCTTGCTTTGTAATATTTCCCCTGCACCGAGCGATCAGACGGCCGGCCAGACTCTGTGCATGGCGCATGGCGAGCTATATGCTGCTGATGGTGCTTGGCTCGAACAGACACCGGCCGCTATCCTGTTGCGCTGACTGTCCAGTCTTTCTCACCCAAACTCTGATGATGACATTTATTTGTTTCTATGTACTAATTACAAATGGGCTTGACTACTGCATTCTAGTCTGTAACTCCTTGAAACTAAAAGTGGTGAATAATAATAACTTCAACCGTTACAAGTATACCTGTACATGAGATTGTATTGCTGTTAGTTGGGCCATGAAATTCGGCAATAGAATTGATAACCTATCCAAGAAGCCTATAACGTTTATATCTCAAAAGTATCCGTATGAGCGTTAAAAAATATCGTTTTGCCAATAAATGGGAAAATACATGTACTTAACAGTAATCGGACAAGCATTATTTATCTTATATCAATCGGAGGTTTGTTTAATCTTTGACCTAAAATAAAACGCTTATCTAGACTGTTCCATTGCATAATACACAAAATTATAATACGTACAATAATACATATAATCTAAACTGAATATACATGTAATTTGCGTGGCGCTGTGGAATGTGTATTGAGTGAATTTACTTATTATTTTCCAAAGAAAATACTTCTCCTTATTCACAAACACTTAGTTTAATTACAGACGCGTGTGTGCAGATGGTACCCGCCCCACTAAGTAAAATAGCCCATCGATCAAAAAGCAGTAGACATGTCCAAAAGGTGAAGCAACCAGACGACTGTGCAGGCAGCGTCCATTCACAGAGAAACGAACAATGAATGTAGTCAACCAATCAAAACAATCCCGAGGAAATGTACTGACTGGTCTAGTATCCAGGCGACTGCAACATGCTGTCAATCAACAAACGCTGATTAAGTATGTACGGTTGAGACGAACGGTTCGTGTTATTTAATGCTTTCTTTCCGGTAGAAGAACTGCCCTTTGATGATCTACTTGACCCGACGAACTCGATTAATTGTTATACACGGAACCCAATGTCACGGTCTTACATAATTGTGCAGCAGTTGGGATCGACGCTGCAGGGTTTTAAATCGGGAACGGTCACAGCAACTCTTACTTGAGATAACGCATGCGCAGTCAGATATTAATGGCGCCAAAAAGTGTTTCTACATAACATCCTTTGCAAGCTCGTACGCAAGATTTATGATGGGGGGGAGGCTGCGTAGATTGGAAAGTTGGACGACTGCTAGCACTAATTCCGTAAGTCCCGCTGTCAGGGGTGAGCGTATGTAATCTTTCGCAGTGAAAATGCTTCAAAAATGTGGACCTTTTGGATGTGGCCGTGCGGTGCGTACGCACCCCCCCCCCCCCGGGTCTGCTTTGAGTCCTCAATCTGCAACAACAGCGGCAAACTTAACTGAACTTATCATTATCGATTTAAGTCGATTCTTTTTCAGCAAGACGTGAGACGCAAACAATTTCCAATGAAAAGCTGATTTGAAGAACATTTTGGGGAAACAGCTGAAAAATCCTTAAGAGGCAATGGTTGTCAAAACAAAATACAGCGAGGGAGCTTGATTGTTGCAGGACTGGTCCGAGGTGCATAGATACAGGCGCACATTAAGCTAACGGATCTAAAATCTAGAAACTGTTTCATGTACCAATTTGGACAGTCAACTCACTATAATTATAAGGTCACAACAATGGATGTGCACAGCGCACACGATGATCGTTGCATCATAACGGCATGGTTATCAGTAATGTACCAGATTGATATAAGATGCGAGCGTGCCTCATCATCGATGTCTCGCTTCCTCATCTCCCAGAGGACGGCGGGGGAGGACCGCCTATGCGTTTTGTCACCTCGTTGCCATGGGGACCCACTCCGCGCTGGATGTTGCCTTGTTGTCTGGGAAGGAGTAGCGGGATAACATTGCCCAGTGTCTATCTGGGGCCGGGCCATTGAGAATACCTCCACACGGTTGAGTGCAGCTCCTGGCCGGCCGGCTATTTTGCAGTGTTTACCGGTTACTTTCACTCGGTGCTCAAGGATGCGGGCAAGTACACACACATGATGATGGGAGTAAAACGGCTAGCCACACTTGGCATCACTCCTATCTCAAACACACACACACACACACACATACACAGAGTGGGCGATCTAATTGATTAAGTGCAGGAAGATGCGGCAGAGAAGCGAGCCGCATCCAAGCGTGTAATGCGATCACTTAGCAGCAGCAATGTTTGCACGCTATTCCTATTAGATATATGCCGTGGAGATGCCACTCGCGCGACCCAAATCTCACAAATTGCATTAGTACTGGGCGAGCCCCGAATACCATTGGTGCCTCGCCCGACCTCTGACTACACCACGTGATCATTGGTTTTTCCCCCCCCTCCCCCTCCCCCCCCCCCGTGCTGACAGCTTGATCCAAATTCCCGAAAATCTGTATTTTAGGTCAGGATTTTTCGGTTCCTTCGCAAAGATAAATTCATATGGCTAGACCAAATTTCCAAGACGTGTATAGAAATTTTTGAATAGAACAACTGTTTTTGAAAGATGATATTGTCATCTCCAGAAATCTACACGACTGTTTAACTTAAACCCACACAAACTCGAGCTCGGTGCCAATAAGGTACCGTACCGTCACATTTCCTGCATACCATTATTTAAAACAAATAACCCCGCATAAAAGCCTCTCCCTGTTTCGAATCTCAGCCTAAAACGATCAGATCATACTCCGTGGACAATCAGTGCGATCAAGGAGGACCGTCAACAAATGTCCACACATCAATACTGGACAACTGTTCGACCCTAGGCTTTCCCTAGCAACTTTCGACACTGTTCACCTTTGAAAATGGGGAAGAGACCAGACAACCATCGTTGGAGTGCATGACGACAGACAATGCGAAATGTAGGCCTATCATACAACAAACATATTTTGACGAACCTTCTTTTCGATTATATCTTCACCATCTACAACTAAAGAAGTGAACGGCATAATGGCGTGCCTTTAGATTCCTCTCTCCCGGCAAATATAGTATTTCTCATCACGTCAGGGCCTTTACTTGTATCTCTACAGCCCATCCAGTAGAAGATCTTATTATGACGTCACCTTGTACACATCAACTACCGGCAGCGCTGCTACACCGCTAGTCTTTAAACACACAAATTGAATTGTTTCTGAATTATCGAAATCATTCCTCATGCTCTTTTTGTCTCATTAAATATTATTCGATTTGAGTTCTCGACTCGTCCCGCTCGCCCGATAAATTGACACTTACTGGGAGATTATGGATCTTGTCAACAGGTTTGTTTCCTGGGTTAGGAGACTAATGACATTACGAGTAACAGAGCTGCCGAATGGGTCGCGTGGTGATGCAATTGAGACAATTACAGTAATCAATGATCAGTGGACGAGGTGTATACGCTGAATAGAGTGGATTCCAGCCGTTTAGTGAGCTCTTTGAGCGATGTGTAACATTTAAATCTAAGCGAGATGTTTGTATTCAATATAATAGATATACCAGCACAGCCAGTGAACAATATTATCAATATTATAAAACATCAAACCACAGTATCCATGATTTCATCCTGTTGATGATCGATAGTATGTTTTTAATTGTTCAAACTTTAAATAACGACAATCCTTGAAACGTAAATCAATCAGGGGGTACTTGTATATTACCCCAAAAGAGAAACAAACCAGCAAACTAACAAACAAACAAAACAACAACAACAACGATGAATTTCCGATATACCGTAATTATCTCACGTAACCCCAAAAGTTAATTAACGTGATGTCCGTCCACGGAAAAAAATGGACTGATTGCATTAATAGGGAAGAAATTATAATGAAATTGAAAACTTTATCTCTGCACACTTGCCTCGGGGCGGGGGGAAAAAACGGCCAATGTTTAACCGTTCTCTTTGATCCAGACACGGGCCAGATGGCCGGTGCGGCAGTGTCCGCCTTGTGGGGCAAGGCGCACCATTATATACGGCCTGCCGCCGGTATCTGGGCCACGGGAGCAAAACCTCGGAATTCCGCATGCTCAGTTTCCGTTTCTAAAAGGCCAACGATTAGAGCACTTCATATCCTTGATTTCACGTGGGAATCGTCAAAGTAAACATGTGTATTTTGGCTGGTGAAAATATGGCACCCAGTATTACAAAGTGCGGTCGGCATATCGGATGACTATACCAGGAGAAATTACTCATACGATAAACACAGCAGAATGCACGACGGTTGCCATAGGCTTGTAACAATTTTGCATACGGCATTTTGTACGATCAGAAAAACTCGGAGGAGAATGCAGCGCATGCACAAACCCTCACGTACATTCTTGTTCAAAATACAATTTCATCACACACAGTCGCTTAGTTGGGTAGTAAAAGTCTCCTCCAATATGCCAAAATATGATGAAATATCAACCCGACCCCCAGAAAGAGGAAGAGACGAAAGACTGAAGCAATATAGAGACAGATCATTTTAGCAGATTAACAACGACGCTGGGGGCACGGAGAGGGGCGATGAACATTCGATACGGGCGGGGAATCATCGGCAATGAGCCGCCGACGACTCTGGTCGGTCCGCCTACCCGTCCCGTAGCTAAATATGGCGGTCGGGTTTCACCTCCACTTAGTGCATGGTAAACACACGTCAAGACAGCGCGGTCCACACTGTGCACTTTGCGTGGTGTTGTCTCCTCAGCCAAGCATGCGACAGCGAATGCAAGGAAGTGTGGCTTTAAGGACTGCTATTTGCTGCCATGGGGGATAGGCAAGTTTTTACTTGCTTTTCTTGGACGGATTTATACGAAAGTAGCACAATCAACGGTCATGGCTAACGTAAATAACCACTTTTGTTAGCATCCGTATTGTACGATATTAAGTAGGTCCAAATCGTTTCTGACTTGATTCTTTGTGTCTTCGCGAAAAGACTAAAAACAGACACACAAGCTGGCAGTCCAGCGAAATGAAAGTTACAGCTATCGCTATTTATAAAGATTTCAAAGCGAAATAGACTAACGCATGAAACGAACCCACTTATTTCCGAAATGTTTGCATAATTGGTCGTCATTCACCTAACAGTCGTCAGGTGGCATACCTGACCGCCACCCGCTCCCGGATGGATGTATCTTTGACTCCGAGTCCGAGGGATGGATGCCCGGCCCCGCTATATCAATTTTCGTATTATGACCGTGTTATTTATATAGGGATGTCCTTTGGCGGTCAATTGCTCGCGACAAGCGGCACTTACGGTGACGGTTGAGTGGTTATATACCAGTTGAGAATGGTGGGCGTGTTTGCCCCCGTATGGGGGATTTATCGCTTTGAAGTTTGAAGTGAGGACAAATTACAGACTAAAAGAGAAAAAATACTGCATTAATGTCGATACATCCAAAGACCCGAGGCTCAAGCATGTTGAAAAGTAACAAATAAAGGAAAGTCTGCGAGAATTCCGAATGTGGAATTGCTGTTGGGTTATAGGCCTATGCGGTTCTGCATGCTATTCTGCACGAGATCTTGTAACGCACTGATAAATAAATTACTCCGCGGATTTCCTTGTTTAATTTATGTGCCTTAATTTGATTTAGTATCCATTCTGCCAAGAGTCATTGTTAAAGTGTCTTGAAACTTGTGTTGCCCCTGACTTAAATATCCCCAACATTATTCAGTCCTCGATTCTGACAAGCTGGGGGTGACGTTTTGAACGTTTTGAACGTTTTGAAAGCCCACGGATTAAACCCTAGACTACAATCGTGAAATGGCGGGGCAAAGAGTTGTTGCCGAGACAATTACCTTAGATAGGAAATCGCTACCTCCACTTCGACGCGACTTGGTATTACACATCATCGTGACGTCAAAGATCATGATCGTCCAGACACTAAAAATGCACAGGACAAGAAAGTCAATCATCTTGCCATGGCTTTCAATAATTCACACCAAAAAATTGTTGTGTCACTTGACTCACTTTAGGGCCATTTTCATGAGTCATATTCAAATTGACTCAAATATGGAACCATATGCGTCGCATCAGACTCACTGAAATTTACTTACTGAGTCAAATAGGGATTGACTCGCGTAGATTGTTTATCAGTGACTCACTAATCCCTTTAAAATGAGTCTGTTTAGTCTTATGACTCAGCACTGAATGTTGATAAATAGCGCGCAATGTCAGTGCAACACAGACAACACGTTCACTTTTAATTAATAAGGGGATAAAAGTGTGATGACCCGATCTTTACCACGTCAATAATGATCGAGGAGGGGCGTGGCCGCTGT
>JAULKO010000177.1:3468691-3479723 GCA_032356045.1 Mediaster aequalis | reverse complement strand
GAAGACAGTAAGAAACCAGTGATACATTGCGCACAGTCAGTTGGATATTCGTAGGATTTTAGCAGATTGCTGAAAGCAGTAGGGAGTGAATCCTATAGCGTGAATAATACACGGTCTCTCCCGACATTTCCATTGATAAACCGAGTTTTTCCCAATTCATTCTACGATGACGATAACACTTGCCATACGGCCCTATTTTCACGATACGTGTACAAAACTCTCGACTAGTGCTTTGATTTATTTTTTTCTTTCTCTCTCTCTTTCGAAGCAACCTGCCCGACTAAGTCTTCCCCAATCTGCAACCAAAACAAAGCGTCAATGTAATCTCCGTGTTTGCTAAAACAAGGCAATCAGCCTAAGTACTGGTCCCACCGCGGCACCCGGGAGTTAGCGGAGCAGGGGCTTATAAGCCGCCGGTAAGCCGCGGCTAAGTCTCCGGGATTAAGAGACGGTCCCAACGCGCCCAGGCGAGGGTAATGCGGCGTGAGCGAGGACCAAATTCGCCGTAATGGTAATTGAAAAAGAGTCTTTTTGGTGATGCTGTGACGATGATGAAGAGGAAGGGGAGATGAGGAGACGATAACAGAAAAATAGAACTGCTGTGAGATGCAGTAGTAAAACAAAAATGCCTTGATTTCTTTAAAGATGAATTTTGTGTACTAGGACTGTAGCTGTGGGCGTTTTGATCAATCAGTGCTTCGCGTTATCTGTCTTTTGCGATTTATCTTTTAGTTTAATTAAAATAAATGGATTGTTTGATTGTGCTGCTTGAATCCCCGTTGGCTTTCCTTGCAATACAACAATCCATGCCCGGTGGTTTTAGTGGTTTTGCAATTGCAGTCTGCACCTCAGTTGTATGTAAGGTTCAAACCAATGAAGGTTGCCGCGCGTCATGATACAAACAACGCACAGTTTCATACCCCTATAATGCTTCACCGGTAGCTGTTTGATTGGAAGATTTAAGAGAGATTCGTTTATAGATGGGTTTAGTTTTTCCCTTTTTTTTGTCAGCCAAATTAACCACGTCACATCTTATCAAACCCGCTACACGGTAAAGGTATCTTGGCATATCCGTGCCCTAAAAACCGAGCCGGGCGGAGGCCGTGATCCGACCGGCGAGTCACGCGCAGCGATCCGCTTGAACAACGGGCTATGTGTTAATAGGCCTAACCGACTAAAACGGTGTGTAGCGACGGGGATGTAAAGCCAGAACGCATGGGTGAAACTTCACACCGCACTGGTCCGGAGAGTCCCTCACAGTTGAGAGGGTATTTCCAGTTGATCGGGTGTCAAGTGGATGGAAAGATAGAGACATAGAAGGGAAGAGAGAGGCATCCCGGGGGACCCTGTGGTTCGATGTATGACGGTGAGTGAAGTCTCATGATTCGGCCTAGACGGGGATGCAAACCGCTTGAGCTCGGCGAGAGTTAACTTCGGCTACGCGCACGAATCTTCTGGCGGCCATGCCGGCATGATGCTGCTCATTCTGTTGCATACGGTATCCCATATACCTTCAATTCTGATCCTAAAGATGTACTCATCGGAAGGTCACAGTCTGTGAGAATCTGAATAAGCTTCCTCTATAATCTACACGAGTGGTGCCCGCTGTGTTTATACATTGGCCGATTGTTCGATCATAAACACAACCAATGCAGAATGTGTTTCATTTAATGTTTAGGGTAGGCCTAAACACATTCTTGGCAGGAAATAAAGAGAAGTTTTAATAAACGTCAAATATTTGAATGATGGCTCATCGCTGTCGGAGTCCTTATAGATACATAAAAGTACACGGGCACTTGACAACTTGATATGCACCATGTGTCGTTCAGAACATGGCAGTTTGACTTTCTTCGATGAAATATCGCGCCTTCTGGTACACGCCGCCTTCATCCATAGAAATGTACATCTACACGGTAGACGAACATTACCTTTGGCGCTCTACACCCAATAAATTGAATTTCAGACAATTTTATTCGAAAATCCCCGACCCCTCCAAGATAACGTACCCAATTAGACGGTTTAATATCATTTTGAAGACGGCCTTAGAAAATTTCACAATCAATAATGGGAGAGATATTGATAATTATTAACAGACCTCATAACGATATTAACACAACGCCGGAGAGAGGCTAGGATATTGCGAGCGGCGGTCTAGCACCAGTACCGCACGGAAAAGCTAGGCAGAGCTGGCTTTTTGTCTGAGGGGAAGACTTGGGGTCCAGTAATCTTGGTTGTCTGGCTATGAAATGATAGCGACTTCGGTTATGTTTTCAGCCACAATCCTGTTAAAATTCAATCAATCTTATAGGAGAAGATCCACTTAGCGCAGACGAGCTAATCAAGTGATTGGGGGGTATTACTAGCCGAGTCGGCCCAACCGGACCCCGGCCCGACTCGGCCGCGCGCGTCGTCGCTAATAAGAACCCGGCGCGATATTTTGTCTACCAGCGCAGTGGGCCGGCTTTTGTCGCGGCTTTTGCCAATCTGCTGACATTGCTCGGGGAAATCCTCGGGAATTAGTTTCTCGAGTCCTGGATGTATTGGGCTGCCTTCCATGTATCGCACGGACAAGACGGAGGAGGACGTTATAATTATTATTTCATATTTGATACATGCATAAACCGTTACGGTCTTGTCCTCATTTTGTGTTTTTCTTCGGGATAATCGTCAGACCCGATGTCGAACATTTTCTCCTCGCTGTCGTTTGAAGGGTAGATGGGGCAAGATGATGATTAGGTTTCGTGACTTCAGCCCCTTATAAGACACCTCCAATCGTATCTCATTACCACGAAGGGAAAGTGCAGCTGACCCGTGAACTATGAGCACTATCTCCTAGCCTCAGTTCACCCTATTTCGCTCGGGCCCTGACGGCGAACCACCGTAGCACTCGGGTCTTTGCCATTTACACTGACTTAACTTAAAGGGGAAGCCATGAAGTGGCTAGAGTCAAAAAAGCAATCACAGCAAATACAATATTACTGTTATGGTGTCGTTCGGCCAAATGTCATTAACTTACATGCAGTTACTGGAATAGGCACACAATTGAACAGTACGCCCGTAAACTGTTGTTACGGTTTAACAAAAACAATATCCCTTAATGAATACAAATTAATTTTACATGGCAACAAATGGCTCCGAAGATGTGACAATATTGACTATACAGAGTTTCGAGGGTGTACTCGATTACACCAATATCCTCAGATCTTGATGTACATGTAATTATGTTCTTGCCCGTTGTTCCCCTAAAGTTTAACACCGCATTTCAAATTCCACCACTATTCCTGTAACTCTCACTAACACACCCACCGAGAAACTCATAATATGCGCCCGTCACATTTCACGTTGTGTACTACCAGTTAGATGCAGAACGGAAACACAACCAAAGAAATACTTCTGTAGAAATCATTGCGCATACACCAATCAGACATCGGCAATGCCTTTGTAAAAGTCATTGAAGTATTTCCATGACCACGGCCCTGGCATTTTTTTTGTCATCAATTTGTCAAATTATTTGTCA
This sequence comes from Mediaster aequalis, assembly GCA_032356045.1. Classification (NCBI taxonomy): domain Eukaryota; kingdom Metazoa; phylum Echinodermata; class Asteroidea; order Valvatida; family Goniasteridae; genus Mediaster; species Mediaster aequalis. The sequence continues at coordinate 3,476,206 of JAULKO010000177.1, read as the reverse complement.
AATTGGACACTCCGGACGCCTCTAGTCGGCAGTACAATCCCTTTGTTTAATGCTGCAGCAGATACAAAGACTCAAATTTGAATTAAATTTTCACCCGTACGTCTATTGTCCGACTCCGGTGACAAGAGAGAGTCGCCCACCTCAATGTAATTTTCGAGCCGGGAGATGAATTGTTCTTTTTGTTATCGAAAACACTAACAGAAATTAAGGTTGTCATATTTTTTTGGTCAAAGTCTGGTGCGTCGGTAGATAATTCTGAACCGCTAGTTTATTTTAGGGTATCATTTTGTTGTCTTTTATTAAATTCTGTTTCTTGGCCTCTGTTATTATTGTGGAGATGGCTGTGAGAATACAAGAATTATAAAAAAAGCGACAGAAATTTGGTAGCAACTTCAACAACAGTGGAAAACAACAGTGTCGGGTTTACTGGATACGTTGATACCTCAGGATTCTTAAGAGACGTGTTTTAACACAGAAACAACATATTTTGATTTCAATTAAACAGTCATAGATAGTCATACATCTGTTTCCTCAAATATTTAAACTAAAATTCCGGCAAGGGTTGAAACGTGGAGTTTGCAATTCGTCAGCGTCACCGGGAAGTGACGCGAGAGCCAAAACATCGATATTTTCGCACAGAGTTAATTAGTTTTGTCAACAAATTAATAAGCATTCATAAACGTTTGTGAAAATGGGTCAAAACCGGAAAACGCGTTTTCACGGAGTGTAGTATACCATCCGTACACCATAATGTATGCACATTAAGCGTCAGAAACGGTTTTTGAGTTTACACGAAGTAACGCAAAGGTCACGTGATGCGTAGGACGCATTTCTTTCGTTTTCACGAAGTAACGCGAAGCCCATTACTGAAATACACACGGGAAGCATCACTTCGTGAAAATTCGAAAACAGCGTTATCCGATTTTAGAGTTTTCACGAAGTGAAGGTTTACTTTATCAGTTTGTTTACTCGTTACTTGGTTACCGTTTAATAGTTATTTTGTTCTACAACAATTATACATTAACTGTCATTCAAGATCTCAGCTTTCTGACAAAGCAAACAATTAAGCATTTTGAGGCTAAAATTACGTTCAAACTATCATTTTAAAACTTCACCAACTTAAATCGCTCATAATCTCGAAACACAATTTTCACAGTACGCGGAGCTATACTACACTTCGCGGTGACGCTGACGAATTCTTAAGGCTGGTTATAAGGCTGGTTTATAGTCGGTCGGCGATGGTCGCCGCGACGGAAAATTGACGCGCGATCCTCTCACGCACATAGATATAGAACTTTTAAACAATAACTTTACATTATGTGCGTGAGACACGTCAATTTTTTGTCGCGGCGACCATTGTCGACCGAAGCGTTGCAGGGAAACATTTCCTACAACAAAGGACTTTTAGAAGTCGGATTTTGGGAGCAGATAGGGCCTAAAAAGCTGGCGATTGGTGGCGCTTTCCATGTACAGACCGATGACCACAGGTCTAATGACGGGCACACGACAAACGATGGAGAAGGAGGGATATCCACATTAACGATGAACGATTGGTACATTTTACATGACATTTCAAGGTGGACTCCTCACGCATGTGGTAGCCGCTAAAATAAAACACAACAACAACAACAACAAACAAACATATTGTGGGCCGGAAATGGTAGTGCAGGCGTTTGCTGAAGAACCGAGTTAAAGTGCTTCAAATTATGAAATAATATAGAAAGTGCTTGACACCCGTGTTATCGAGCTATGCACTGCACTGTTCTATAATGGAGGCCACGAATAGTATAAACATCCATTTACGACTAAATCAGCGACCGGTTCATCCGGCCGCCAGTCATTGGTGTCTCGGGCGACAATACCTTTCTCCAACACATCTAATATCCCCCGATGTCCCCTAAATTATGCATATTGGCATCAGATTGCCCGATAAGTTTGATTGAACCAAAGCAAATTGGATAAAGAACGGATTGTCTTTGCGCGGGGGGATCGCCGAGGAGGGGTTTCCGCGCGGGGACGGGAGCGCGATTTCCACCGCCGGACGTACGGGGAGCGCCGATCACCTCGCCGGGTCTAATAAACTTTTTCCCCGGCTTGAAGTTTCTGTATTGCCGCTGACGAAATTGAGACCCCTCGGGAAATCGCCTGTCGAGGGCTGTCGAGTCGGTTCAGAGGAAGAGAGGACAAGGGAGAGGGGAGAGAAAAAAATCGAAGCAATCCAAATACCTCGCGGCCGGACAGGTGCGCTACGCATGGGGAGATACAAACAAGACGCGGCAAGAAAACACTGGGGACGATTAAAGAGAAAATGGACTACTTCTACGGTTTTTCCCCTCTCCTTCCAAAATGTCACTATGCTAAAGTTCTTACATCATGCGTACAAAAAATGCATTTCAACTGAACTTACTGTTCACAAAGGGAACATTTGGGTAAATGGGAAAACATAATGGAAAACGTTTTCAAGTATGCGTCACGATATATTGCATCCCTTTTGGCTGAGAGCAAACGGTAGTTGTGTACAAGATGAAAAAAAAAATTTAAAGGTGCAAAGATTGCATTTTTTATCCCTGAAGAATTTAACTTGAGATCTGAGATTATTCATGACCTGCATGAGAGAACCTTCACAATTTGTTTTGTTATACATTTAAGGCACTGGTCGAAGAACTGCCCGCGGTCTTTTCGCATAGGCGTTCAATATTGCACAGAGGCCATCCACTACAGTCAATCCATGCCGGGCACTGAGCGAGAGAGGACGGGAAGACTTTACAACCGCGCCTAGACGATGCATCGATCGCAGCGCTTCCGCCTGAGTAACGTCATGGAAGAAGAAGAAGGGGAAAAAAACCACGGCCCGGCCCCCGTCAAGCAGGATTGTGTCAGCTGGGTAGCCTGCATCGCCCCGCGGTTCCGCGGATGCATATACCGTTAGATTTGCCGCAATAAAACTTCGCTCCGCTCGTTTGCGCGCAGGAAATCGCTATCGAGTTTGACTTAAGGGCGTTTCTGGTCTGCTTTTGTGTCTTGGTGTTGAGACTCGTGTATATTGTATATATATATTTTAAAAAATCAAGTGGCTGGAAATATGTAATCGTCCGGAGTTGTTTTTGTCCCTTGGTGCTATAGTTGCTATCCGATTGCCCTGGAGTTGATACAATTTTACTGTGGGGCGACCGGACGTTACGCTGGTGTGAGTATTAATTGCTTGGAAATTAAATCACTCATTCGTATCATGGGCGCAAGGCAGGAAACTTGCGATCAATAATCTGATGTTTAGAAAAAACTGTCTTATGAATAATTGCATGTTTCATTCACGCCTCACGATTTATATCAGGCAGATTCCAAGTTAAAAGCGATGTCATCGTTGTATCTCACAAAATCCACTCAGTTCCAGAATTCAGTCGACGGCTGATGAAACAACAGACTAACAAACAGAAAACAATGCAACATGTGACATGCAAGACTTATACCAGGAATCGTGCACAGCCTTTACTTTCTTTTGAATGTCAAAAATCGTGAAACAATAAAATAAAGACTGGCACGTTAGATGTGGGGCTTATACGCGTATTTACAGGCATTTACAAAGAGTCTGAATGACTGGCTATCATTCTATAGAGAACAAACGATCTGCAGAATTACAATTACAACATGGGTCTTTCAACTCATTCTGAATATAACAAACTAATTCTCCATTTACTGAAATTGTTTTTTTTTTCCTCTGCTTGTTCCATCTCCAAATGACTGATCTGAAACAACCGCAGGGCGCACACCAACACATACATCCGCAGAGGATAATAATTAAAACACCGGGACCATTATGATTCCCGTGAAGGGGAAAAAGATCTTTCCACATGGATGACTTTTAATCGGAGACGGACATTTAGCGCGGGAGTTGCCGTGCCGCCGGGCTCCGGCCATTTTGTCAGCTGGTTGGGGCTCCTTGCTCGCGGTAGAGCTGTACAAATACAGAACCATGCCAAGCCAATTTGCGCGCTTCGGCGGGTTCTTCTTCTTCTCCCTCTGACTTCGCGGCTTGTTTGTTTCTGGAGACTCTGGGCCCCGGAGTCCGGGGGTCTGTTTTCCCGGAGCCTTGGGTGCGCTAGCGGCGCGGGGTCTGACCAAAAAAAGAGAAGAATATAATTAATTATCTGTCCTTTTGTGTGGCGATTTTACAAGTCATTTCCGTCCAGATTTTTTTTTTAAGGCTATCTTCCGGAGGAAAGTACACAAACACTTTCACACTCCCGTTTTTATGCACGTCTTTTCCGCTTTCTTCGCTATTGTAAAAAGAAAACCTTAATTAAATTAACTGAAATAGTCCTCGCATCATACAAAATTGTTGGTTCTGTTGTATTATATTACTTCTTTGCCAAAGTAAAGAATAATGCCAACAAAAGCTAAATAATAACCAAGTCCCATGAGTTTCTCTCTATCCGTGGCTTCCCAGTATAACTACCACAAAAAACACATACACACAGTCGGAAAAAAATACACGATAAAATTATCGTGAGCTGTCCTGTGCATCCCCGCTGCGCTACACAATGATCACACCAGTAATTTACGAATTTCGCCAATTATAGTTGATAATCCGTCAGAAACCTCATAAATAAGAACTTTAACCAGATTATACTGCTTGAAGTCCATGAGATGGAAAGCTTTTGTGATCAATGCGATGAGCCATATATGCATATATATGTATTCATTACCGTACGAGCGTTGACATCGATTGATCATTGAATCGCACTGGGAAACAAACGAGAGCGAAAATTGCGCTGCCAAGACGAGATACAAACGGAAGACACAACGTTTTGTAGAAAATCAAACAATTCAGTTTTTGTTTCCGTATAAGTCTTTTTTTTATCTTGTTAAAAGTATTTGGAAGTTGTCCTGTGGTATACTTCGGAGATTTCTTGTCTGTCATTGGGTGCAAACTTTGGTTATAGCTCGTAAATTTTGCACGTTCTTTTCTGGCAGTGCGCCCATTTTGAGAAGAAAAACTGCTCGAGTTTTTTTTTATCAAGCCGAGGTTTCCTTGCCTCGGGCTATGCTTCTTGAAACTTCTTCCGTCTCGGCGACAGCCGGACGCCTGGGCGAATTACCGGGCACGCCATCTCCTTCGCCTCCTCTCACAGTTCCTCTTTATCTTCTTTCTCTCCCTCTCCTCTCTCCTGTCATTCTCATCCTCTTCGTCAATAACCTTCCAAGACCTCCTTTCATTGCGTGAGAGTTTTCTAGAGAGAGAGAGGCACACACACAAACTGTTCGTGGAGGAATTGTCTCCTCCCAATGAAAGGAAATCATCGATTTTCGTCCTTTCCCCTTCCGAGTACCGGTCCATTTTTCTCGGGCACTCTGCCGCCGACCCGTATCTGACCATTCTTCTGCTTCCCCTCGTTCTATTCGGAAAATCGCGCCTGCGGCAAAGAAGCTGCGACTCGAACGAGTTCTGCCCCGTGATTTGACCGAATATGCTAGTCAAATTGGCAATTAATGGTTTAATTGACGAATGTATTTTTGTGCTTAAGATGTCCACAACAAAAGCGATTGTGTCCCTAAAAAGTACTTCACCCCACTGACTAAAAAAACGTGTTTTTTGGTTTAGCCTTTGTCGTTTATCAGCTTATTTAAAAAAAATATGGCAGAAGGGATTTAAAGAACAATTATCCGCGTTTCCTGAAAAACACAATTATGGTGGTTGATTTTTCAATGTTATTTCAACATTCTGGTCAATTAACTCAAGAATAACTTCCCTTTTAGGCTCTCCCGTCACATATGCAGAATCTGAAATATGACAGGATTTGGGCAAACTGAATCAATGAATGGCACTTTTATTGGGAAATCTAAATGCACATGTACATGAAACTCAAACTAATAATTTATCATGGCAGACCTCGGAAATTTTTGAAAAGCAAGAAGTTTAAAGCATAGGCACTTCTGGAATAATATTAACACTATGGCCCCCTAAAACATTCACATCATAATCCTTTACATACAATTGCTGCTGCTGTTTAATTCTTCACATAACATAAGACAATTTATATCGTCTCACCAAATCATCCCCACAATCGAATTTTGATTCCAGTTTAAAAGTACATGGTACACACTATTTTTATACCTGAAGTCTGATTTATTTGACTACAGAGCTAGGACCACTCAGCGTATTTCGATGAATTCTACATTATTATCACTAATATAACTACTCGGCAACACAGTGATGAAGAATGCTGTACTTTCAAAATTGAACTCAAGAAACCCCACAATCGCGGTAAACTATCCCGCAAAATAGAATTATTGCCGGTATTGTTAAGAGCATTTTTGAATTGTATGAACAGTTGTATCTGACTGTTTGTTTTTTCGCATGCCATTCTTTTCCACTTTATTTAATTTCACCCAAAAAGGCAAACCGCTGATGCACAAAATTATTCCAAAAAGACTGGACTCATATCCACCACGAGAGGGCAGTCTTTACAAAGGATGTGAAGTCTACTTTGAAGGAGACTTGGGTTTCCTACCCACAAGTGAATCTCTTTTGACTAAATCATCTCAATCACACGGGATAATTTGCATGTACAATTGGGGACCATGACTTGCCTAACTTCATTCAAATCCGAACTTCGCAAGACGTTCAGTAATATTTATGCAAACAAGTAAACATGTCCATCCTCGTAATATTTGCTAGAACTAATTCTGCGCTGATTTACGGAGTTGACAAACTTGGTTGCCATAGAAATTTGGAGCCGGATGGGAATTTCTATTCAATATCACATTTATTTCCATACTTCTATGAACATGAACATAGATCTAACAGTGTATGAAAATAAAATGGCTGAACTCATAACAGAGATAATACATAAAGTAAATAAAAAGGGTTTTCGCAGGGTGTTTGTGGGGTTTTCGCCCCTCCCGTAATCAGCAAATCGTTACAGCCTTAAATTTGTATTTGTATTTTCACAAATTGTATTGCACAAATGTATATGGAGTCTTTGTGTTATGTTCACTTTACTTTAGTTAAATTCAGTCTGTTTTTTTACCATGTTGTATAAAAGCTTCATAATCATTATTTGCATTTGTATTTATCTCATTGTGTTTATAATTGTACACATACGCAACAACTTGTAGTTGATGCATGGCCCTGGTAGAAATGAGTTTTTAACCATTTGTGCATACCCTGGGTAAAGAGATGTAATGTAACGTAATCAGCAGAGGGCGCTTCACCAGGGCATCAGAAGCGGGCTTCAAAGTCTACATTATCCGGGGTGGGTATATTCTTCAGTTCTATTGTCTTCCTGTTGCCCTTGGATACAATCTGCAATCGCAGCAGGCCCTGCCGAGCCTCTGCTGGCACGGCATTAGAGCTGGGACTGGGCTCACCCTGGCCAGCCGAGGGCGCTGTTTCCTCGGGACTGGTTTCTACGGTGATGCGCAGCTGGCATCCCCGCTGGATGAGTTGCTGCTCTTGTGCAGCTGCCAGCTGGTTGACGACACGTCTTTCCACCTAACAAAAGGAGGAAAACAAGA
>JAULKO010000177.1:3308570-3318716 GCA_032356045.1 Mediaster aequalis | reverse complement strand
GGGGGGGTGGGGGGGGGGGGGGGGGGGGGGGTTCTTGATGAGTGACACTTTTATTATTGGACAGAAATCATTCAATTTCTTACACGATAACCCTGATAAATCATATAATCTGACTGAAGTGTTATTATCAAAAGAGCTAGAAAACTGTATGTTGTTGTTTTTCAGCAAAAAAAGTCCCGGCAAAGCGTATTTCTTTATGCATAAGGCACTTTTATTTCATGTACAATCAACAGATAGTGAATACTATGAATCAAAATCATTTGTATTGTCAGTACAATGTAAGCACTCCGGGGATTTGACATGTAAAAGTTGCACCCTCTCAACTTTTCTGAGTACCAGGAGCAAAGTGTAAGCGAATGTGCAGGGTGAGATGATCCGGGGGTGGGGGTGTCGAATCCCACCCCCACCCCCTACCCCCACCCCACCCCCTTCTTGCTCTGTTACTTTTTAATTTTTTTTATTTTAAGGATGAAAAAAAATCAAAAATCTGTCGGGTCTGACCCCCCTCTGCAAAAAAATTATCGATCCGCCCCTGATGTTGCTCCATAAAATGGATCGGAGCACTTTAGTTTGTTGATTTGGAGTTTTCTTTTCAGTCGACCATTGGACGAATGCTGGATCTGTGTTAACAAATGAAAATAATTCCCACGGTACATCAGCTTCACTCTATCCTGATATTCCACTTCTTGCAGGCTCAAAGGGGTCATGATGAAATGTACCTCGTGTGGTCAAGTTCGTCTGTTGAACCCCTAACCCCCCCCCCCCAACTCAGAAGGTCTTAGCCAATTCCCGCTAAAACAGTCGGTCCATGTTCGGCCTTCATTTCAACCGCCTCCTGACAAAACAATCGCTCGTAAAAAAAATCCTCGAGATAAGAATCGTTTTTGTATACTAGCGTGACGAATGCCTGACATTTTGTGCGCGACATCGGTCTGTTTTAGGGCCGTCAAAACACAGCCAGTCCTCTTCAACCGGCCCGCCGTGTGGCTACGCAAACACCGCCTCGTTGCTCAAGCCCATCTTGTGAAGTCGTAAAATTCTTGCCGTTTTTAATATGTTATCCCGTATTTCCCTGTTAATCGTAGCGGCCAAAACGCAAAGTTGGAGTTTCAGAGTACATATCGGGGGCTACAGAGTTTCAAGAGTTTGTCTTTGGTGTTTGAAAAATGCAAAATTCGTTTGCGTTCTGATAAGCTTTTGTGAGCGTTGGGGGGGGGGTGGGTAGGAGATCTGGGCTTTAACGTAATGTAATCATCCACTGCGGTTGTTTGTGGGATTGAGTTGTGGGGATCACACAGCGGTGTGTAGCTAGCTAGACACTCCCATCAGCCAATTACACCCAAAGCCCATTGATGGGGTACCTCAATTGTTTAGCACTGACCGCATCAGAGGTCCGCCGCGCGGGCGGGTCTTTTGATCTCCGCTCCCTATCCGTTCTTATGCAAATTGATCAGAAGAAGGGGAGCGCCCGTTTGGCAGAGGTTTAGAGGTGTGAGATGCCAGGCATTATCCTTGACTCTGACATCAAATGATGCCTGTTTCCCCCTCACCCCGGGACAAGCTATAAAAACCATGGTACCATCCCGAACGAGTCGCTCAAAACTTTAATTTTTTTTATTTCGGCAGGTGTGCATATCGCGCTCTGTCTGAGATCGCTCTGTCAATAAATCGTATATCAAACACTTGTCAATTCGTACCGAAGGCAACACCAGTTTTATTTCCCGTCGTTAAATTCATAAGTGGCGGGCAAGTATCAACCGGTATCTAGCCTTTGAGAGGAGCAAAGAGTCCCGGTTGAGAAACGCCTCCCAAGCTAGTCAGAGCTAACAACCCCTAGAGTTGATATCTTCTTTCAGTTTGCCCACACTCTGTCAGTCATGACTCTAGAGTTCCTGCTGCCCCAACCCAACCACCACCAGCAAAACGGAAACATGTACAGACACCCGAACCATACGGCGCAGACTTACCCCTCCTACAACTACAGCCAAACTCCGACGACGCAGTACCCGTCCGAGTACCCAGCGGGCGCCGCCTCCTACCAGCCCTCCAGCGGTGTGGACGTCCAGCAGCAGCAGCCTGCCCCAACCACGAATTCGTGGGCCCCGGCGGGCTTCCCAACCGCCGGGGTCCCCTCTGTCGAGTGGGGGGCCCCTTCCCAAGACCCGTTCGCGGCCAACGCCTTCCCTGGCCAGACACCGGCCGGTCCCATGAGCGGGTCGCCGTACAACACCGATGATCTGGACTACTATCCGGGCTTCGGGCCGTCCACGGCCGCCGTTAACAGCGTTTCGCAGGCCCTTCACCGGCCAGCGATGCGCTCGCCTTACCACGACTGGATGAGGTCCACTTCGTACCGGGTCAACCCTCAAACAGGTTGGTACCAAAGTTAAATTTAGAGATTTACTTACAAAATAAAAATATTTTAGAAATTGGATGTATTTTTTTCCAGAGTGCATTATCTTTTGCTGATAACTAATTTGATTTCAGGACCATCGATTATTAATCATTAGACCTAAGCCATTTTTGTTTGACTTGAAGCAATCATAATTTTGAACCTTCTTGTCGCCCTAATACAAACAATTCGATATTTTGTTAAATGAAACTTTTTCCCTATATAAATTGTGAGAAAATAAGAAATTAAGCATCAACACAAGTCTGTAAATTATCTCATTTTATTCTTTGAATGATGAATCACTCTACATTCGATGAATATTTTTACTATTTTCATTGTTTGAAAATATGAACGAGTTTTGGTTTTGGAGGTCGGCGGGAGGAATCTAATTTTGGATCCCCCAATTTCCACCGTCTTTTTCTTGAAGTTCAAGCCCAACTCTTTCATCTAGACGTGTCTTATCCTTTCATCTCGTTTCCTGACAAGAAATCCATTTTTAACTGTACTGTGCCATCATCGAGCGTTGCTGTCTATTCTAATTGAACGTGGTGCCTACACTAAGCCAATCGGATGAGGCCAACGTCAAGGAAGCGACAGCTCTAAGTTTGATTTTCGCGTTGTAAATTTGCAAGTGACAAGATCACTAAACCGCTTTCGTAATCATCAAAACACGATTCGATTACCGTAATTCCAAATTATAATACACAAATTGATCCAATCTAACACTTCAACGCCGCCTCCATTTACCCAAGACGAGCCGTAAAAGAATTACCCGTCCATTGAGTTTTATTTTTATAAGTCCAATTCATGTCAAATAAAAACACCCAAAATCTCGGGGGTTTCGGCAGAGCTGCAACTTTTACAACTTAGTTTGGTTGTAATTTGTCGGTGGTGGTAATTCGGTGCGGGGTTTATTGCACGCTATTGCGCATGGCACAATACTCGAGAGCGGCAATAAGGGAATAAAATTCAGTGGAACGTTTTAGGAGTTGATTGGGATGCAATGTTGAAAGTGACAGTTGGCAAGTGGGCATATAATACCATGTGAAGACCAGTATGCAAGCGCACATGCATGACTTTTTAAATGAAATAATATTCTATTCTGATACTGGAAGGCTGTTCCAAGTTTAGATAGTGTTCTTTGTCAATATAATCATCACATTAAGGTGGTATTAAGGTCAAATACTTATTGCTTTGTGGCAATGGGGCGAATTGGTAATGGGGCGAAGCGGCTTGGGGCGAAGTTGAAATGGGGCGAAGTGGCTGTAAAGCTTGATGACGAGGCTATGTTTGTTCAAATTGTGTCACGGTAAATTCATTCAACAAATTAAACTTTTTATGGAAGCCATTTGATGTGTTTCATGCGATTTCCCTCCGTTTGGTTGGTTAATTGTTTGAGGTGCATAAATTCATTATTTTCATTATTTTTGAATTCATTTTTACGACGAAAGACTTTAAGCATGAAAAGTACAGCAAGGAGGTTTGGACATGCAGCTCAATATTTAGGAAACACTGTGATTTAGAATTTGGTCTCCTTACAGAAAAGCTTTCTAAATTTGGGTCGCCACGAGTCATGCTATAAAACTGATTCAGTAATGAAACAAGTCGTGAACTTCGAAATGTCAAGTTCTGAAAATAAAAATGAATAAAAAGATATTCACAACGACAAGTCATGCAACTTATGAAGTATGATAAAAAGAACACTCTGTCTCGTTATAAAATCCTACCTACAATGATTTACTATGCGACAAATGAGTTTCAATGATGGGGTTCTCTGATTATTTAGGGTGTTGCAACTTTCTATAATAGGGCTTGCCCTAACAGTAGATCTTGCAGTTTTTAGGAACAGATATTATAGTAAAATTTCTAAGAAAATGGGACTGCCAGTATTTTTTTCAAGAGAAGTTGTTGTCAAAAGCACAAGGCTACCGAAATTTGTCAAATTGGTGCTCGTGAAATCTGCATGCGTCGTAAACTCGCGCCTTGCTCAAACTTCCGATCATGATGTCTTTTATCGGCTGTTGACGTTTGACTAACACCTCCGATTGAATTTTATCAGAGAACGTCAAGATTTCGGCAAACTTTGTACGAAATTAACGACCCATTCTGCGGTCAGGAGAACAGTGACCAACGATTCTGGGTGCAGGGCGCGACCCTGACCAAAGACTGGGGGGGGGAGACGCCCGGGGGTTCTCGGGCAAGCCGTCGCGTGATTCAGTATCAATGACCGACCGCAATGTCCCTGCAGCGCGACACAATAGAATTATCTGATTGGGACAATACAGTGAATAAAGTCACCCAGCTTCTCAATGGATGTTTGCCAAACACTTCCCCAGTTCCCCCTGGATTCTTTTCAAACTTTTTGTTAGAAAAGCAGGATTACCCGGCTGACTAATTTCCATGTCGGTGTCCGTGGTGAGATGAAACGGATCAGATCCTCCGCGAAGGTGCAGGGAGATAGGATTAACAAAAAAAACGAGTCCAATCTTCTTTCCGTCTTGCTCCGGCTTTTTCTTGATCAGCTTGAAAAACAAAAAGGCGAATTTGGGAAGTTCGATTTAGCACATGCAGGAGGCGCATTCAGAAAAGCCCATGGTGGGGTACTCGCGTCTGAAAACCTATTCACCGGAAAAAAGGCCAAAGGTAATTGCGTGGTGGAGACGACAAAGCGAATTGTTCAACAAAGATGCGATGAGCTCACATGAAAATGAGGCAAAACAAGTCAATGGCGCAATTGCCCACAACGTCTAATTTGTCCCAATTCAGCGAAGTTAGAAAATCATTTCGACATGTCTTACTCTGCAGAACTCAAATCAGCGAAGTTTGTGTGGTGTTACGCGGGGAGCCGTCCAACTTGTGCGGGGTCACAACTGAAGCGGTCAAACATTCTGACTTTTGAGAACCCGATGAAGGGGCGCGACTCTTAAGTTATTGTTAAACGGCTTTGACAAGACAGCGTATATCCTTGCCGGCTGAACAAATTTAAGTAATAGGGCCCAAGTTGCACCAATTGGTGGATCTATCTTTGCTCATTCTGGTTGAGTTTCAAATATTTTCAAACAGCGCATTAAAAGAGCTTTTAAATCAAGCAGGGGGAATTAGGAACATAACTTAATTCCAACCGAAGGTGTCGTAACTGCAGGAGATTTTAAAAGAGGTTCAAAGATACGCAAATGGATATGAGTAAGCCCGGGTTACCCTTCATCATTCTTGAATAAAGAAAATGAAAGACGAACTTACAACAACGATGTCGAATTATGTGGAAGTGGCAATTTTGCGATTACTGCCGAAATGTGTGTTGAGCACATTCTGACTTAGTATGTTTCCATCATTTTCTTGGAATTTGTAATACATGTATATGCAGGGAAGTTGGCTCAATTTCCCGATCGAGATATTGCCCCCAATCCATCAAAATCATCCATGCAGCTGCAAAATGATTGATATTTTTTTCCAGAGGCGTTACCACGGCAGTGCAGAAAAACCGACTCCATGTTTCTCACTTTACGGCTTAATCAACACACATCAATTATTTCACGCCGCTTGGGCAATAATCCCTTACCACGACAACCCAAGAATTTCAAACGCAAATGCTGGCGAAATTTGTCATGAACATGTGAGAAAAAAAATCATTCATTTCAATCTGGTACAAACATTAAAGCACCTTGCTTACATCAATAAAATCATATGTACATTTCAGGCCCCAATTACATATCTTTTGGACACATTTTTCATTTTCAGTGAAAAATATCAACCTGTGTGCAGTTTTTCCCCACTAGATTAATTAATGCATGCGCTTTTGGAATTTCATTCAGAAAGATATACACGTACTGGGTAAACATGTATTCGTATCCACCCAGTTATGCCCCCGGGGCGCAGAAAATGGCAACATCGCCAGGCTGAGGTACCACGGGACCGGTGACAGTGGTAAATGGCTCCGCTGCGCGTTCTCGGGGGCCCCGCGGCATCACAACCACCCTCGCCCCCCGGGGGGCTCGCGCGCTCGGCGGTTCCCCCAGCTCGCTCGCGAGTGCCTGCAGTCATCGGCAACGGCGGAAATCTGGTGTCGTAAATTTCGAATCCCGGCGATCGTTCGGGGGGAAGTATGGTGACATTTGGCAGAATAAATGACCCCGGGGAACCCATTCTGCGAAAAGGACGGTTAACAAATTTAGTCCGTTCGGCACGGTGTGGTTTGATGTTTTATACGATGACGTCGAATTGAGCAGGAAACCACGCGACGTGATTATTTGTTTCTTTGACACGTGCAATTTTTGATTAAAAGTTTTGAGTGTAATATTTCATCCCAGACAGTAATTTGAAAGTATATAAATGGCGTGCACATAGCATTTTTATTTTTGTTTCTGCATTTTGAAGGATAGAAATTAGCACTGCAGTCTGTACTCACGCGAACTGGATCACTCCATGAGAGTAATAAATTTCGATTGATCTGAAAAATCGCAACCGTGCTGACCAAAAGAATTGTTTACGAATTGTCATACTTGAAAAATGACTTCGGTAACTTGGACAGACTGACCATATGTCTTTAATCTCAAAACCAGTGAATCAAAATGAATGGATTTTCAGAAGATTGTTTTAAAAAAAATGATCATATTCACATCAACATCCCATTGAAGAGTGTGTACATGTATAATGCTATTTTAAAAAATCATGATAGAAAATTTCAGTGACAATTTTGGGACACGTAATTATAGACCCAAAAACATGTATTAGAATGATTCGATATCGCCGTCGTCTTCGGCACAGGTAAAACTCGGACCAAGGACAAGTACCGCGTAGTCTACTCGGATCACCAGCGACTCGAGCTGGAGAAGGAATTCCACTACAGTCGGTACATCACGATCAGACGCAAGGCGGAACTAGCCGTGTCTCTGGGACTGTCGGAAAGACAGGTAAGCAGGCGGCAAAATGCCGTACAAGGCACGGATATGCTAAGCTAACAAGTTTGTGATCAAATTACGCTACTTAATATTGCATGTAAGCAGCATATGTCACATTGATCAACAACACATCCGCACAGTACTGATTGGTAAACATCTTCTTAAGATGATTGAAATATTCTGAAACGGATCAATCCAGAAGATCAACAATATTGGCTACAGAGTTTCAAAATCAATTATCTTAAATCACATTTGTAATGAAATTGTGCTCCCCACCATTTTCAGCATACATGATGACACATTGGTCAGTAACATGCCTACATAGGCAAATACTGATTCGTAGAAATGTTCTTAAGATGACTGAACATATTTTGAGTCTGGCCATTTCAGATGACCAACCATACCGGTTACAGAGTTTCGACATCAATTATCTTAAATCACAATTTTAATCAAATTGTGCCCTTTAATATTGCCAGCACAAACAATATCCACAAAAGCAAATACCGATTCGTAAATAATTCTGAAGATGACTGAACATTTTCAGAATCTTATCAATTCATAAGATCAACCATATTGTGTACAGAGTTTTCAAATCAATTACCTTAAGTCTTTAGTTCATAGATTTAAAGAAACGTATGGCGTACATCTAAGATTAGAAAAGTTTCTTTTATGACACTGCACATTAATGAAATCGAGAACGCTATGGAACAAGCTAGAGATCGATAGCGCCCCCAACGGCAGATCGTGCCCCAGCTGGAGTCCTGCATAATAGTGTTGTGTAACATTTGCAATGTTCACAGAAATCCAAGACTGACTGCCTGTTTATTAATGGGAAATCACTTGGACTTGGCTGATGGCTAATCAAGCCCCCAGATTAGTCTGACATTTATGGCATGAATATGAACAGTGCAGGCCTATATCGGCCAACATCATCTGAATGAGTTAATTATGGGCTGAATACAAAATAAAAAGTTTTTTTTCTTAAATGGACCACCCTTCCCCGAGTTCCAAAATTGCTCATTTAGACACGAATGTTCCAATATTAAGAGGATCATTGATTGATTTCAGAACATGTATACAATTTCAAACTTCACTTTGTCAACTTTGCTCCAAAAACATTTTACCTCGACAAAGACACTACATTGACCAACCAACAAATAATGGGACTGCAGGAATAGCAGAACTCTTCTACTACAATCTGCGTCTTATTTTCCCAAAGGTCTCTGATTTAAGTCCCCTTCCATTTCCATTTTCTTTTGTTCATCCCGGATTCCGTAACATTCATCGACAGGTCAAGATCTGGTTCCAGAATCGCCGGGCCAAGGAGCGCAAACAGAACAAGAAGAGGGCGGCGCTCGGAGGCGAGAGCGACCAGCCACCGATTGACGCCTCCCCGGACGAGAAGGGAGAGGAGGAGGGAGGGCTGGACATCAAGAAGGAGATGGCGATCAAGGAGGAGTTGGACCCGCTGACCAGGGAGACGGGAATACGGGCCCCGGTCAGCACGGCCGAGGTGCTAGAGATTGCCCGCACTCATTCCAGTCACCGTAACGCGCAGCGGCCGGAGTTGGACTTGAACACGCCGCCGATGCAGCTCGTGAGTACCGGGGCCTGCCAACTGCAGCCGGCCCACGCAGCCGCGTCAGCCTCGCTACTCCACGCCATGCCGCCGATGCATATGAAATAAGAACTGGACTCCATGCATGCAATAAGATACCTGCTTCTCACACACTCGGAGAACTGGCATATTGCACTTCCGACCGTACAGGAGAATCGGTCATCTTTGTGAAGTTCCAGCTATTTTTTCGCATTCGCAAAATGTAAATTTTCTTCACTGAAGACAACCACTCTGATAATGAAGAGTATACACGGACATCAACTGACCTGTGAAAGTTTTGGCGCGTAACAGATGTCCACCATCTTTGCAGGAAATGAGACCAGGATTTTATCCGCCGTTCTGATGAGAGAAAAAAAGCCGAAACATTTAGTGATTTTCTATAAAAAAAAACGGCGTATATTCCATCGTTGTGGCATATATAACATTACCTCCCGACCAACATCGGGACAAAATGCGTTGAAAGTCGTCAGGTACATGTATACACAAAAAAATGATAGTAATGTGTAATTTGTTTCAGACATGTCTTCATTCTTTTTTTTGTTTTCAGGGGAAAGCTTCCAACTCATACCTGTGAACACTTTTACCATCATTTGTCAAACTTGTAACTTCGGAAATAACTGCGGGAAGTCAAGGGTGGTATAATGCGCCTATTGGCATATAGTTGTTCTTGAAATATGTATAAAACGCGTAAAATAAATTTTGCACGAAGAATTACAAAATTCAAAGTAAAAGGAAATATACAAGGGAATGCAAGCAGCGTCATTGGATAGATGTAAAATGGAGGACAGATTTCTCAAACACGTTCGCAAACAGCTACAAAATGTTCATATTTGACCTTTTTGGAAAAAGTAATGCATTGATTTAAGAATAAAAATGTCCCCAAATGTTGTCAACATTTGAAAAAAAATCATAATTAATCTGTTTGGAAAGTGTAATTAACTGCTTTTATTTTCAGCTTAAACTGGTTTCAAGGATAGAATGAAAGAAACAAAGGAGCACGCATTCCTACGTACACACAGACATTTAAGAAATTTCGTAGCAGTTTGGAAACATGTTCACAGTTTTTGTTTTGCAAATAGTCTCAGCGATGTGGTTACTTTCTGCAATAACAGAGTGTTATAAATATCCTCTCATATATGACATTCCCTTCCGATAATCGATTTCTACTATTGGATTGGAATCAATGGGTATTTGCAGACGGACGAATCTGTATATATTTTGAGTACAGTTGTTAATAC
>JAULKO010000177.1:3290192-3300303 GCA_032356045.1 Mediaster aequalis | reverse complement strand
TGCTTTACTAGGTGTGCGCAGTGTGTGCGTGCTCTGGACGAGAGAATCGGTGACGTGAACAATTCGTTGTGCTGTTTTCGCTGCGCACGCATCACCCCGACTCCAAACTCTTATCCCAGACCTAATCAACTGTGGGCGGAATGTTACTAACTTTCAGCTCATGTGCCAATGAACAATTTCATGCTCTTATCCGAAGTGTATTAAAGAAGACGTTATTAACTTATTTAAGATGTTGTAAGTAATACATCGATTGAATCAAATCAGGTTTAGATTGATACAGCAGAGGGTGGTATGTACTGTTTACTTCTGTCGAATCTGGACGAGTCACATTTGACGTAATTTGCCTGAATATTTTCGATGGTATCTGAGAGAAAAAACGGTGAGTTCCAAGGAGTAGAATTTATTCATAAATTTCATGGTTTTAAAAGAAATAACTCCTCGTCACAAAAGTCAGTCAAGGCCAAAATACAAATTGCAAAATCATCGTTGTTAGTAAAAAAAAAAACAAGCATAATTGACTGCATAAAATCAATGAATTTATGTGTGTTTCATTCTCATTTGATGAATATTCAATCACATTAGTGAAGAATTTTTCTTTTCAATTTTAATACAAAAATAAATTATGATTATTAATTACAAGTAAAAATTAATGTTTTGGTTGGAATATGCACATTCTTTTGATGTTGACATTTATTGCAGTAAAGCTTTGAGAATAGCTGATGACAAAACCGCCCCGTTTCAGAATTCGCTGGTGCGGTTGCACCTGTACAACGCGGCCACATAACGCGCAGTGCTAACAACAGACAAGTAGCAACTATGCGAATTTCGTTAGGATCGCCCACTGGGATGGCCGCAATGGACAGGTTTGCTTCTTGGTGACACGGTCTGACTGACTCAACTGTTTTTCGTTAAACTTGTTTTAATCTTTGATAAATTCTGAATTCAAATTTGTACAAGGACAGAGCACCAGCAAACAATCTCGCATCATCCGGTGCCTTGAAAATGTCCAACAATTCTTTAAAAAGACGGAATGAAATTTAGATGCATATCCGTCTTATGTACACGAGCTTAAGACACATAAAATTATATACTTAAGTTAAACCCAACTTGTGACAATATACCAAAAATAACAGATATAATACAAATACGACTCTGTCACTACAATAATGCTGACTCGGTGATGTTTGGTTTGTATAAGCAATGACGTCATGGGTTAAAAATATCCCAATCTGACCAGTTCATACAAAACTAAATAAACGTCATAACCGAATAGTATATTTTTTTTTAAAAGCAATGATCTACCGACAGTTCATTTGTGGTATAAAAACCAGAAACATTTAGCACATAGAAGACATTAACAAAATGGCGACTCCGTAATTTGAAACTTAAGTACAAATGTTTGTGTTAAGATTGCAACAAAAACAATCATTTGTGTCATTTTCGAAGTCGTGGGAAGAATGGAATATTTCATCCATACAAGTTCACAGCCGCAAACATCAATGCAAAATTGGCAATCCTACTCTCAGATTAGTGTTTAAAACAGTAGGTTTAACCCTGGGGAATTTGAACCCCACCCCATCTATACGAAATATAATACATATTTCGCGCCAAAACAGTCATTTTGGGCCCCCACAAGTCATTGTAGACCCCAACTCCCCCCCCCCCCCCCCCTTTCCGGGAACTATAGGTACAATCACATCGCGGGTAAAGTGGCCCCTTGACTGTGAATGTCAATTAACCAGAGTTTGTGTTGGAAAAATATGGAACTCATACTTTGTGTTGTACTGCCAACAGCTGTACATTCAGGTCACATTCTATGTACACAATGCGGTGATTATTCAATATTTGCTTCGAATAACGAATCAGTTGCTTATTAGGGGAGGAGGAATGTAATGTTTGGTTAAAAAAAAACACGACTAATGCTTTTTCGGTAGCAACTTTCGTCAACACAATAGTTTAAGTTGACGACACCATAAGATAATAAACTGTTGTTCAATTTTAATACACAACAGGCAAAATCGTCACATTCTCAGAACAAAGTGGAATTGAAACCGAACTCACGGAACCAAAGAACGACAAACGTTAATACTGCATGCAAAAGAATCATCGTGTAAAGTCAGATTTGTGGGTCGGGGTGGGCGGGAGAAGTTTCACAGAAGAAAATGTGGGCAGGGGGAAGCCATGATTAAATCTCTGTGCGGAAGGAACGGGAAAGGCCTCAACCCGAAGAACGTCGACCCAGAGCCCAAATAGCTATAGCACGCTGAAACACCACCTACATATCGCAGTGAAGGTACGGCAGACGACTATGGGCACGGTTCTTAT
Source organism: Mediaster aequalis (assembly GCA_032356045.1). NCBI lineage: Eukaryota > Metazoa > Echinodermata > Asteroidea > Valvatida > Goniasteridae > Mediaster > Mediaster aequalis. Next base: position 3,297,978 of record JAULKO010000177.1, on the reverse strand, counting down.
GGTGAAAAAGGTGACGAAGGTTAAAGGATTAGCAAGATGAGGACGATGCAGGAAGGAGACAGGGGGTATAAGGGATGGGTATCAGCATGGCATCAAAGGCCAACATATTTTATGAACCTTCAGAGGTAAAGAACAGAGGAAAGTATTGTAATTTGCCCCTCCCAAAGAGAGATAAATACACAAATTGTCTAGTGCTCAGAATTATGCTCATTTTCAATGATGCGACAGAAAATCTTTTAAGACAAGTCCTTAACAGGTTCCGAAAAATTGCCAGGCGGAGTTCTATGAGGGGAGCCTTGGGGCTTTAAGCTACCCAACACAGTGGGCATATATGGTGGAATGAAGACACACGTAAGGGAGAAACCATCGTGGGGAGATATGGCTTTAGCAAATCATGGGTCCACACCACAGACCGTGGAGTCTGCAGAAAGCAACCGAGGAATGCCCAGTGCACTCGGGGGAACCCGTGACACGGTAGGATTAGCCCAACATCGGACCGTACCCGCGGTAGACTACAATCCCGGTGACTGGCTACTTTGTAGTTTTGTACAAACTTTGCCAAGCAAAACTAGGTTACCGGCGAAATTTTATGCTGTGTTTATAGCTGGCACTGGGCTGATACTTCGGTTATTAAATGAAAGTGCTAAGCAACATATTTTACTGAAATCTCAACGAAATTGGGCACTAGGTCTGTCCGGTCTAAGATGAAGGATGAAATGCAGCAAGGGAGGGAAAGATAGAAGTGGATAGAGGGGCTGGGTTGGGTACAGCGGAACAAGATGGCGATATTAAGGCAATTTTTTTTGTTTTGCCGAGAACAAAATATTGCTCAGCAAATTGTACTCAGCACAAATCAAGCCGAGAACCAGTCACCAGCAATACACATCACACGACATTTTGACTGGTAACCTGTTTTTATGCTAAGTTAATCTTATCTGTGTTTTAGCAACATAATGGCGTGCGCGGCAGCTCCAGGGAACGGCTCCTGGACAATGGACTGGACAGACGAGGGCCAGAAGGGAAGGATATCAAAACGGCCGGCTATGGATGAAGGAAGAGAGCTGGATGCTTAGAGAAGAGATGAAGGAATCTTGACGAGTATGGAAGGCAGCAGACACAAGATGCGGGAATAGAAAAAGGTTTGGAGTATTGAGAGGAAAAAATTGCCGATGAGCCAGATTTTCAAACTCAATCTGGTGGAACCAGAGTCACTGAGTCGGGTAGGGCTGTACAGGTGTGTCTGGATAATCATATCGATTATTAATTCTGTTTAACAACGGTATTACTTATTTTAAGTCGGCATTTTGAAGGTTTGCCTATGCAGCCCCGTTATGTGCTTTGCTCAGAAAGGGCATTACATGCCCAAGTACAACCAAGCAACGCATTTAGTACTTCACATACATATATCATACTTCGTGTTATAAAAAAAAAACACAAACACTCACTTTGAACATGAATAAATTTACACAAGATGTTTTTTTTTTGGTTGAAAATATCGTTGGTCTTTGATTGGGTCCAAGATTCAACGGTTATCAGTGATATCGACAATTGGATATGGTTTGCGTAGAATGGAATCATGATATATCCCTATAGGGTCCAGCATCCAGCCAAATCGCCTGTCATTTTGCAGCTGAGCCCGGCTACGGATAGTCAGTTACCCAGTGCGATTCTTAGCTTGTGCAGTGGGTGTGCATTCATAGCCACAGCCACCACAGGCTCCAAACAGCCACAAACTGCTGCGAGATGGCGTACTCTCGTCTTCTCGTGTTTTCCCGCTCTTTCTCGTGTTCAGTTAGAACTCTTTGTTTATCCTGTCGGGCTTGCATGTACGCAACATGGACGCCGTGCAGATTGAGGTTTGCTATAGCTTCTCTTGTTAATATTTGTTTTCCTTTATAGTCCAGGGAAACCAGATATCATTGTCAGAACGACTTGACGATGAGATGCTCCCCGGAGTGTGATGACGTCACAGTGAGACTCCTGGGCGACGTAGAGGGCGAGAAGGGATCCACCTTGACGGTCGTCTGCAGCTGGTCGCTGCCCGGCGACAGAGGGCTCTTTTCCGACGAGAGTTCCTCCTTGTCCGAGGACGAGTCCCCGTTGGACTTGAGGTCCGGCTTGATTTCGTCGCCGTCCTCCTTCTCCGATTTGCCGCTGCTCGGCCGGCGCTTGGCCTCCTCCTTCTTCCATTTCATGCGGCGGTTCTGGAACCAGATCTTGATGTGTCTCTCGGTCAGGTTCAGCATGGCGGCCAGCTCGATCCGCCGGGGCCGCGAGATGTACTTGTTGAAGTGGAACTCCTTCTCAAGTTCTAAGAGTTGGCCCCGCGTGTAGGCCGTCCGCGTGCGCTTGTTCTCGTCGAAATCGACAAAGGAGGCGCCTGTTGGGGGGAGACGAAGGAGAAAAGACAGAGTGAAATCACGGCACGAGAGAACAAGTTAGTCGAGCAGCAAAAGCTCAAGGGGAACCTTCTTATTTAAAAAAAAATTTAAAAAATTCAAACCTCACTAATTAATGCAAAGGCAAGCCAGCGACGCAGACAGAAATAAGTTGTCCAAATCGAATTGTGTGGAATTTTGGGGAGCACATTGTCTCCTCTTATTCCCTTCAACATGCAATACGGTCATTTTTAACTGTCGTTTTGCATAAGTCTTGTTCTATTGGAAAGTCAATCACTGTTTTGCATGCATGTCTATATCTTATTTGGGGCCAAATTGGAGGCTATATTACCGGTAATCGATTTCCAGCCAACATTTTTGATTTTTACTTAAAAAGTAGCCACATTGCGCTCTTTTATCTTTAACAAGGGCACGATGAAGATTTACAGTTCCAAATCACTACGTTTGCAACAATAACTGCAGTCAACATGTCCCATCACTTACGATAACAAACACCAGCTTATCATTTTCCACACTGCAAAATCCACGTTCATATTCCTGAGTTCATGACTCTACCTACAACCATCAATAATTTTGAGGGCCTTGCCAGTAATTTGATGAGTCTAATAAACTTAATTTGCGGTTGTATAAGTCCATACAAGCAATATATAAAAAAAACCAGAGGATCTGATGAAATTCCGTTCTTAAAATTCGTGTTGTGCTCGGCCTTGGCATGTTCGTATTCCGTGGACATGGATGACAGAGGATCTCGGGACCGTGCTCCCATCAATCTTACCCGCCAAAAATAAACAAGTGCGGACATCACAATATTTCGTTTGCGTGATCGCAACGAATTCATCATGATCTCTCGCCGGCAGGTTTCGGGAGAGTGTCTCCGTGTGTCCGTGCTCTGCGCGGATGTTCCACGTACATGCCGGGATGTTGTTTCTCTCTCTCTCTATCTCTCTATCCATAACTGTACCGGTGTCGCTCAATCATTCTTAAATTCAATTCAGGCCCGTGTACCATGAAAGCACCGGCCGAAATGGTTGTTTAACCAGCCAACAAGCCCGCACCAAACGGTGGGACGCTGTCCGGCCCAGCGATTCGCTACATTTACCGTCGGAGTGAGCACCTTATGTTATCTGAGTCCTTCTCCCCAACGATATGCGGCCACCATACCAAACCCCTAGCCCCGGCCGGGCCCGGGGCCGGCCGTCTCACACGCCGGTACCGCAGGCGAATGCATGCATGACATGCATACGCCGAGGTTTCTGGGCCATTACGAAGCCCGTACTGCCGGAATATGTCACCGCGACCCTTGATAAATGAGCAGCTTTTTTTGGTTCCAATCTTTTAAAGTATAATTAATGTCCTTATTCTACCGACACAGCCCCACAAGTACAAAGATCCCCCATGTTTTCGCGAAATTAATATATGCTAAAATCGGTGATTTATTTTTGATATTGCCTCATCGCCATTTAAGTTTTTTTGGCTGCCTCAGACGGAAGATATATGCCTTCGCGTTTTCAAGAAAAAAAACTTGGAGAAGAGGACGACGCCTAATTCTAGTGACTTTGGAATTTGAGAGGAGAAAGAGACGTAAGGGTTCTTGAAGATAGTTTCCATCGTTACAGGGTCATGGTCAGAAAGGGACATGTTGATGTTGAAAAGGATTTCTTTTCCTTTTCGCCCTTCCCGACGTGGTGTTGAGCAGCGTGCTCAAGATTCCATCTTCTGACAAGATGCTGAATTTTCTTCATTCGCTGCAGTAGCAAATGCATGGTTGTCAAGGCAACGCTCTGGTTTTCATTTTACTTTGAGGCTTTTTAGTATACAGCTCTTTTTATTCACGATATTTGTTTGAATGTGCACCTGATCACAACTTATTTCATTGTGGCTTTCAGGAGCGGTGAAATCAGAACTGATGGTTTTGGGGTCGTTTCAAAGACTTTTTTTAAGGGCTGTGTCCGGCTGTTAATTCTAACATATCAACTCCTCGTCAACATTCAACCAAATAAACTAACGGTTGGCTTCCACTTTGGATGATTAGAGAAAAATGAGGATATAACACTATTTTGTTTTTAAATTTCGGGGTGAACGCATTGGCTTTTGAACGCCGTCGCTTTTTTTCCTGTAAATTAATTGCTTGGAATCACCAGACGGAGGTCAGAACGTTAGCACGGTGTGAAATTGCAATTTTTTTTAAAGCCAAGCCAAAAGAGAATTCATGGCCCCAGCCAGTCCCCGTCGTCATTATTTAACTAGGAAATTTAAGCTGACAATGTGACGAACCTATAAGTAACGGGATCGCGCGACCAATTAACAGACTAAGCAGTTGTCATGATAGCCCTTCTCACTTGAACAAATCCTGCCGAACAGACGTTTTAATGCACCCGGCGCGCTGTGGCTGACGAGTAAAAACAGCGGTGTTGTCATAATTGGATGCGTACGCATGCACCCCCAATTTAGCCCGGGCGTCACCAGATGGGTTAGAGGGGCCCAAGACGTGGTTTAGAGCAGAGAGAGAGGAGGAAGAGAGGCAAATCTAGAGCAAGACGAGGAGAAAGACAGAGACAGGGGGAGCGATGGGCAAGGGGGAAGTGCCGGTGATTAATTGCGGGGCGAGACAGCGGGACAATGCCGTCAAGCCACCAGCTAGCGAGCCCGCCGCTCAGCTTCCCGTCCGCGGAGACGTGGCTCGTCCGGGGCCGGCCCCGGAGCCCGGGAGACGGAGGTTGGAGTGACGGACTATCTTGTACGGGCTGGGGGGGGGGACTCGCCACGACGGGGTCCGGAAATCAACCGACTTTGGCAAATCGCTTCTTGGATTACGTGATGGAATGGAATTGTCATGTTCAGCGGCCTGATGAAATTGATCTAGTTTGGGACACAAGTGTATACACACAAAAGTGATGACCAGTGGGAGTGTTTTGGAGCGGTTGGCAAGCTTTACGCTTTGGAAGGGGGGGGGGAAGGGGAGAGGTCCCGCAAAGAAGTACAGAGATCGAGCGAGCTATGACCAACAATTCAGATAGAAAGTTTGCTCTCTCTTAGGGTAACAGCTGTATATCCAACGTCTACCACTTTGCTGTCTGCAAAATGATACATCCAGAAATTTCATCCCACCGAAGCGTTTTAATTCCACCTCATCCCCGACCCCCCAAAAAAACAACCACGAATTAAATGACGCCACGTCGATATACCTGCCATTCAAGTCAATATTACGACTTTTTTTCTGTCTATTAACTGCAAAACTGCAATCTACGAATGAATACAATGATCAAAATGAAGGTTCGGTTCGGAAATAAAGCTGAGGCAGTCATTACAATTTGACTTTACATGGATGAATGAAACATCACACCAATTACTGAATAATCAGACAATTGAAATGAAGCTCAAAAGAAGACACTCACACGTGCAATAAATAAAACTGAAATGAGTACACAAACGGCAAACTAACAGACACGGATCCGAAGATAAAGTCGCGTGTCGTCATCCGTTACTAAGTGAATGATTGAAGATGAATCTAATGAATAATATCTTGAAATTGAACCAATTCTCCCCCAAAATATACACCCTTACAACAAAATATGCTGGCGTCCATGCAATATTGATAGTCCATTCGTGGGCCGCAAGACTATATTCCCCCGAAAATTAAAGTGATATAAATTGCTGCATTGCTATCGTCATTTACTGGTTGAATATTGACAGTGCTAGGATTCACATAAGAATCCCAAGTCTCCTTTCTGGGTCAGTGTAACAAGTTGTTCCATTTAATACGTAACACGCCGAGAGGTACCGTCCATTACTACTAATTATTTCTAATGGGCAGACCACACATCCCCCCACCGCGGGCCAGACGTGTCTCTATATTTCCCGACGATCTTTCGCCCATCGAACCCAAAGTGACAATTCCATCACTGCCATGCACAAGAGCATCCCCCATCCCGTGTATATATAATACAAGCGCGCTCCCAATAGTCAATTTATGTGTCATCAATGCACATAGCAGCAACGCAAAAATATGACATTCCAATTTCCCGGGTTGGGAAGGGGAAACTGTGAGGTGGTCATCGTGGGTTCCTTGGTTACTGCAGGCGGCGATAATGTTCCCGATGCTCGTGCCTCAGGAATTACCAAAAAGGACTTTAATAACAAACCGTCAAGCGAATAATGTGATATCTGTCTACTCTCCAGAAATTTTTTTTTCTTTAGCCCTCCATCCCCTCTTTCCCTCTCCCTCTCTCTCTCTGTCCATTTTTCTTTTCTGGGTAATTATTCCATGGCCTACATATGGGGGGATAATGGACAAGGTGGTTCGGTCTATTTAACTCGAGTGGCTCTCTCTTGTGGTATCGCGAATACGATTATGGGTGCCCTGGCAGTCTGCCGTTAAACAAATGGATTCGGGGTGTGAGCGCGCCAGTGTGTGTGTGTATGTGTGATGGCAGGCCGGCCGAATCTGCCATCGTGCCTGTGACTGCCCGGACAAATTTGCCGAAAATGTTTGCCTATTGCACTGTATATGCGCTTCAAATGTGGTGTTCTCACACACAAAACAATGAGCGGCATACAACTTGTGCACGAGTTAACAAGTAAAATCGAGCCCAAGTAACTGTTGTTGATGCGAACATCAGCCATCGAATTTCTATGAACGGAACATTTTCCCCCGGTTTCTGGGCGATGAACTATTATGACAAATCGAAAATCAATTTACACGGGATCATTACTCACACCAGTAAAATGAGCCGAACGACAACTTAGCAAGTTATGTTAATAGCACCGTTGACAAATTAACCGACAAGAGGCAACCGAGGTGGTCAAGGTGCAGAACTAAAATTTAAAAACAAATGTATAACGCATTCATTTTTAACTACGAATTTTAATTTCTGCCTTTTGAAAGATAGAAGAGCACAGTGTGACTACTTTTTAGTAATAATGAAAAATCCTTGCAGACAATCAATAACCAGCAATATAGCCCCCACTTTGGCCCCGAATAAGACATTAGTGCAAAACAACGAGTAACTTTTCAATAGAAAATAAAAGATGAAAATTTAGACTCTAAAACTAGGGGGGGGCTGCTCAACCTAAAACGAAAGCGCCAGCCACAGGGTCGGAAAATGAGTGGTCAGGTGGGGGAAAAACATGAATGTTACAGGTGAAATTATTTGCTCAGCTCAGAAATACACCATACTGACTGATCTGCTTACTGACTGATCTGCTTACTGACTGATCTGCTTACTGACTGATCATGCAATCCCTATAGTGTGTAGCCACGTCTATCTAGGGCACCGTGTCAGCCGTATTGGAGGCCCCAAAACTGTGCTGAAACAGCCATTGTGTGGGGAGACAGGAAGCACGAACGGCTCTGGGGCCAATTTCATAGAGCTGCTAAGCACAAAAAT
>JAULKO010000177.1:3230952-3241830 GCA_032356045.1 Mediaster aequalis | reverse complement strand
CATCGTCGCTAAGCCAACAATACAAATGATTTATCACATGATTTTAAGTTTTGCATTTAGTGTCGCAAAATACGCCTTTTTTTCATGGTACATGAAAATCTGGGGGGGGAATGATTCTATAGGCCACCCCCCCCCCGGCCAAAAAGTGGGGGGGGGGATATATCCCCCATCCCCCCGGGATTTACGCCCATGGGACCAGCCATCCATTATCAAGAGACAAGCGTACTGCTAAAGCACTGGTACAGTGTGGCAACCTGCCCACTAAGACTACATTATATCAGTCCTTTTAGGATGGCCGCTATACAAAGGTCTGACCGTGAATTCGAAGCAGTGAGCATCCTTGTCCAGTGGTGTCTGCAATTATTACACAAAACGTGAGATAAGATAAATAAAACTAAGCTTTTCCTTGTTAATAAAAGTCTCTTTTTTTTCTTATTCTTCTGCGTGTGTGTTAAGTTCCTTTCAATCCCTCTCTTTTTGCTGCTTGTCTTCTGTGTTGATGGGCGCATGCGCAGAACTGCCCGGTGAGGAGGAATGACTCCGACTGCCGGCACTGCTGCCGTTGCTGGCCCGCGATGACGTCATCCGCTGGCATTTGCAGTCACGTGACTGGACCTTGGTCTCCTTCTTGTACTTGACCCGCCGGTTCTGGAACCAGATCTTGACCTGCTTCTCGCTCAGGTTCAGGTAGGTGGCGATCTCGATGCGGCGGAGGCGAGACAGGTACATGTTGGAGGCGAACTCCCGCTCCAGCTCCAGAAGTTGCGTGCTGGTGAAGGCAGTCCGGATACGCTTGCTGCTGGACAGGTGGTCCTGGTCCATTCCCGAATGGTCCAGAGCTGAAAACACACACACAGAGACACACAAACAACATGAAAAACACGTGATCCATATATTTCAGAATCTTCAGGAAATGTCTTCAGGTGTGACAGATAAAACGCGAACATAAAACTCACAATCTACTCCCGGCGTAACCAAAGCAGTCGGGAGAACAAGACAAATTGAACTATTTAGTCCGTTCCCTCATGGGCCAAAAGAGCCGATGGAAAAAAAAACAGTATAGGAGACTAACAAACGCAGTAACACCTTGTCCATATTGAAAATACCGGGAAGTAACAATATTCTGTTAAGTATATAAAAAAAAGCCATGGAACTCAAATCAATGACGAAAAAAGTTGAAGTTATACTGAGCTTCATGGCAATGCATGTCAAAGAACAGTTGCCTGTGACGTCATCGTCGGACATATTGGGTTGTAAGCCTTTTGTAGCATATCAGTCAGCCCCTGTAAGTGCCCCTGAATTTTCTCATCTTCTTTGGAGTTTGTTAAAGTGTGAAAACTGCTCTGCACCTGTGCTATTAGTAGTTCGTTAATTTTTGTATTTTCTTTTTAAATGCGGTCTTTGTAAACTTAATATCCCACACGAATGTTGATCTGTAATATTGGTTGCGAGTTGTTGAGAAGCATGGCAATTTAGGGGTCTTTGTGGGTCTGTGTCTAAGTTTTCGAATCGGTTTTCGGAGAATTTTGTTTTTCTAACAGTTGAAATTAAATACGTTCAACTGTCAAGTTTCATTTTTGTCTTTTTTTTAAGATAATAAAGCACATTGTGGCTACTTTTCAGTAAAAATTAAAAATCTTGGCTGAAATCGATTACCTGCAATATCGCCCCCCAACTTTCCAAGAGAAAGTGACTGATGACAAGCGACAGTTAGTGAACGCGTTTATTATAATGAGTCCTAAATTTATCCAATTCAAACTGGGGTGGGAGTAACAGATCACTGGAAAAGAATGATCTCCGCTGACACGAATTTCGACCTCCATCTCCCTTCTGCGACCAAGGGCTGGTTTCACAGTGCAGGTTTTTGGGGTGCAATAAACATATAAATTTGAAAGAATTTTCTCACTAAGCTAAATAAAAAAAATAGTTTTGTAATAGCCGAGGTGTCGTGTGAAGTGCTTCCCGGTCATCCTTCGTTTGCTTTGCAATATATTTCTGCTTAGCAGCCCCCAGAACAACCAAGCATAAGGTCTGGTATCCATTCTTCTTAGAGTAACAACGGGGGAATGTAGATGAGCACGCACGCGACGGCAACATTTGAAACTGGCTGGTGTTCCACACGTCTTATCATTTTCCCATGGAAGAATGCAAAGAATCACTTTGATGAACATTTCATGGAGTAAGAGACAAATAATCTACCCGGCAAAAGCTTAAAAGTGACTACAATTTAACAGTATCTGAGAAACTTCGATATTCTGAGGGTGTCTAACACAGTGCTGTAGTCGAGTCCGGATCCGAGTTCGATGCCAAAACAGTGAACAATTGGTCTTAAGTCTACTAGGAGCCAAAAACTATAAAAATAAAAAAGACCCCAAATCTGGACTTGACTCGAAAGTAGACTTGATTCGGGATTCAGAAGTAATTGTTTTAATATCATAATGGTCTTGCAATCGTGCCTGGACTCGGCCGAGTCCGGAGGTGCGTGTAAGACCATTAAGACATTAAAACAAAAGTATGCTGAAGTCCAGGGCCAAGTCTGGGCTGGAGCCAGGTCTCAAGTCCAGTACGGGCTCGAGTGTGTTGTTCCAGTTTTGGACTCAAGTGGACTTGAATTCTACCCTTTTTTGCCGATATTGCCTTGGACTCGGACTCGACTACAGCACTGGTCTAACACATGCTTAACCCAGAGTCTCTCCGCCAACAGTCAGTTTGTCGAAAGGCTGTGCATGATGTGAATTCCCCATGTCCCGTCTATATACTTAGTTGAAAATTCCAAACTATTTATTCACGGTTATACGAATATTATCAAAAATTAGGCGGGCATGCACTATAAATGTTATCTGTCCCATCTCAAAGGCCCATTTTCACACCCTAGACGTGTGCCAACGTTTCATGTCTATCATATCTTACGTGGCTATCTCCAAATTGACATGATTACAGATAATTACCAATAAATGAGAAAACAAACTAGCAACCGAAAGTGGACTAAAGTCCAGTATTCTGTCGCATTTTTTTTCTAAATTTGGTATCGTGCCTGATGATAAAGTTGCAATATATTCGTACGTGCCAGATAAACCTCGACATCCCGCCGACGCTGGGAAACCTGCATCTGGGCATACCATACCGGTCGGCCATGTTCATCTGTCCTTTCCCACGTCCCAAAATGCACAGATTTTTTTTTTCACCAAGTGAAAATGACAGAACCCCAATTAAGAATCGATTTTTTCTTCTCTAATCAAGGTTTATATATACATGTAGATGCGTGTACAGACAGGGTTCGAGGATGCTTACCGAGTCAGGTTTTTGCGATCGTAAGGAATCGACAAGGGTAATCTGTGATGTTCTGATAGTTAAGAACAAGAGTATAGCAAACACCAGGGCGATGTGTGTAAAAGTACAGGGCTGAATTCTTTCGGGGTAACTGGGGGGGGGGGGGAGGATGTTTCCGATGTTTGCAATTTTGTTGTGAAGCATGAAAAACAGAGTTTTGCTGCTTTTTGTCCTTTTTTATGATACTCGTCACGAGGTTAACAATTAACATCTGCTCACTGTGTCAGACACAAGAATGAAATCAAATATTTCAAAGGAATAAGCGGAGAAAAAAACTTTTTTTTTTAAACGAAGGCGATGGTTTGACTTACCCATTGGTAGGTATTGGAGTCTTCGGGGATCTATCGTGGGCCTATAGGTTGTGTGGGAAGACGGCGGTGCGTGCTGGCTCAGACTATGATGGGGAGGAGGAAGCCCCAGACCCGCCGGGTGAAGATGGTGGTCCCGGCAGGAATCTAGGTAGGGTCTGGTGGGTAACACGCGGTGCTCGCTTGGCGAGTGCGACGGTAGGCTGAGTGGGGACTTGAAGACGGCCACTCCAGAGGTTGGAGGCATTCCGGGCAGCCGGCCGCAGGTCGCCTGGGCCTGGTCCCGCACGCAGATGGGACAGGTGGGTATGGTGTCCGTGTGCGTCTGGTAACACCTGAGAGTTTTGGGTTCGCCGTTCGTGCGGAGGTGCATGGACGGAGGGGTCCGTGGGTGATCCCTCTCGCTCGACGGCGGCTGGTTTAAAATCAGCGAGTCCACGTAAAAAGAGCGAGACATGATCGCGTCCACAAAAGAAATGCCCTACTTTTAAAAGAAAACAAAAAAGTTGAGCGAATTTTCTTTCCACAAAATCTGTGCTCGGTGATGGCACTTTGTGCGACGTCTTGCAGACAGCGTTTGGCGTGTTCGGAATGTTTGCTGTGGGGTGGTAGCAGGCCCGTGCGTTGTGGGGTGCTTGGGAGGCCGATGGATCGCCACGCCGGCAGCGGCGCCCTTTTATACCATCCGGTCCCCAACGCCCCTGCGCGGCTCAGTCCAGGCCTATCTTCAGCCGGCTCGAGTTCACCGGGTTAGATCAGGTAGGCTATTGGCGCTACTGACACTGAACTGCGACCGATCTGCCCCCCGTTTTACCACACTGTGCGTATAATCTTTATTATGATTCTCATCATTACTTTATGCAAACATCACGAGCAGCAGGCTTGGACCTCTCCCCCCCCCTTTCCTTGCTTTACCATTGGGTCTTTTTTCGACCTCTGTATTTTCTTTTTATGGATACCCCAACCGCATTGTTCCAAGGGTGCGTCACATGTAATGTCATGCTCGGGGCTCTCTCCTCATTGATGACGACTCCTCACGCGTGCCGGCCACGCGAGCCGGCTTTCTGGAGCGGAAAAACTACACACACGCACGTCAGGGTTGCGAACAACTTGCAAGACTTCGGGGAGTGCCGTAGGGCGCTAAAGGGGGTTCCATCACGGCCGGGTACATCCCCCCACCAAGACCCGGCCGCGGCGAGTGACCAGTGGCTGACCCATGCCGGTCACCAGTCTATCCCTGCCTCGTTACGGCTGAGTTGGCAGCTGATGGATTCCAGCCAACCGTTGGGGGATCATGATTCGAAATTAATGAAACACACGCACCGAATTCAATCCTCTTTGGACCAGTCTCGGTGCAGTATCAGCTTCAACAAACTACAATACATGTATTGCAACCCCCAAGAACCAAGCTAAACCATCGTTAAGGGTTACGGTTTGTTAGTTTTTTTTTGGTTTTTTTTCAAACAATGTGCCACTAATAAGAACCTACTACTAGTACTTTGTGCAACAACAGTTGGCTAATTTAGGCAAATGATCTTTAAGCAGATCGATTTCCAGAGTTGAATTAGTTACTACAACATTGTTAATTTTATACTTGTCCAGATTCAAATTCATCTATTTTTCTCTTCGCTCAAAATTTTGAAGAAACCGTAGCGACGGCTGTGATTCTTTTACATGATAAAGGGATAACCGATATGAGAAATGATTTAATTTTTCGTAACAAAATCACAATAATAGGCTATTTCCGTCACTTCAATAAAAAAAAATCCACTCTTCTTGTAACAAATAAAATTTGATTTGGATTCTAAGATAATGGATAAACCCGTAATGACATGATTATATGAGCCTGAATCAATAACGCCATACGTGTGGTAAATCGCCCACGAATCCTGCGGTCTGCCGATGGGGGGATTGGACCACAAACTGCCCACTGCCGGTATACCCAAGTAAACACGGTCACTCTCGCCTAAGGGGCCGTATAATTTCACTCCATTGCGTACCAGCCTGGACCAGTTCCCTCTTGTATACACAAACGAGCAAGGGAATGGTTTCCACACTGAAGGGTGAATAAATACGGAACAAAGAGAGGTCGTTTTGGCTCGTTCAGAAGCCACGGCAGTGTGCTATGGACCACCTTTCGTTTTGGACCTGCCAGGCAATGTTAGGTATACACTAGGGCCCCGGCGATCAAGTCCGGGGGTGTGAGCACCGACCGGCTAGTAAGATAGAGACCGGCCGCGCCCGCAATCAGTGCCTTGGCCCGCTGTTCCGGCCGAGCCCATGCACACACGGTCATGCCCCAGTCGAGCCGGCAGCTACGCCTTCAGGTCCGGCACAGGGCTGTTTCCACAGTCTTTAGATACGAAAACTTGGTTACTTTGGCTTGTTTAAATCTCTCTTCAAAACAAGCCCCTTGGTTTATACAAGCAAAACAAGGGGGAGAGTACGTTCACCTATAGCAGCCCCACTCCGCGAAACCCTCTTTTCTTCTTGAGAAAAAGGCAACAGAGGAAGCCGTAGTATGGACGCCCAAGGCCCAACAGCCTCAGCCCGGGCGAACCTCGTTGAGCCACGGAGCTAACTGGACACGTCAAGACGTATCGAGATATCCCACTTCAATATGGCTAATGAGGCATGGACTATGGAAACTAATAAATGTCAACAATCCTTGTCGAATCAGCCTAATCTTGGCCGGCCATACTATCTGCACGTTCCATTTTCTCCCCTTTAATTTCAACATTACAAGATATTTTCAAGGCGCTAAAAACAAAGCAGTTAATTCTTGTGGTACCCTGTGAGTATAATTATGCACAAAATGTTTGTATAATTGTAAGAAAGCTGCCCTAATAGTCCATGGGCAGAGTCGAGCGCGTTTTCATACGAACCAGAAAGACTGAATGTATTTGATTTCGATCCCAATATAGCTCGGATATACGTAATGCGACAGAGTATACATAATCGTCGACGAATATTCCAACCAGAAACGGATAAAATAAACTACAGTCCAAAAATCTGCGGACAAACTGAGCATGTTATACCGAGATGATGAAGATAAGGGTTTCTCATACCTAATGTGTTTCTTAAAGTCACACATCAAACATGTATATAGCTGCACAAAGACATAGAGGTCGAATATGCATTCTACGCTCTAAAACACATGCTCCTGTCCCTTATAAAGTTTGTGTGAAAAAAGTCTACTTTTCTTAATAGTGCGAAATTAGGAAGCTTAAATAAATATAAAAAACACTCGTGTTATTGCCATGCTACGGTCAACTACGAACTACGGACAGATCCCCTTTTTTTGCAACCGTATGTCACTGACAGAAATTGTGTGAAGATCTGTGATTCTGGCATAGTGGGATCGCAGATACTTTTGTGCGAGTGAGAGGGTTTTTAGGACCGGGAGCAAGGGGAAGCGACCGCGGGTCCTCTTGTATAGGCTGTTCTGGGGCCACTTAGTGACCAATAAATGTAAACCGTCCCACACCCCGTAATCAAGCACTCACACGTTCATCCCAAGTGATACCGAGTTTTTCGGCCGTAACTATCAAGAGAAAATGAATCAGTAATCTTGAGTGGCTTGTGTGCTACCGGTGCAACGACGTACTTTACAACTGTTTTGTTTTGTTTCCAACGCCTGTGTACGGCCACATGCTCCCCCCTCCAAAAAAACCCACAAAAAAACCCACTGTGCTCCGAGTGGACGGTCCAGCTTGGGCCAGCTCGCTGGGGCCGGGCGCGGGGTAGTCAAGACCCGCGAGCTGAGCCGGACCGGCCCGGTCATTGTTTCACGAGTGACGGAGTTATGCGTATTTATAGCGCAGTCAATAATCAGCCCACCACTTCATAATAATAATATACCAACCGAGCACAATGGAACTTTCTTACCATCATAATTTTCGATATCGTGCAGAAGAGATAAAATCTGATCAACTTGGTGACGATGTTATTATTTTTGCCGCTCGTTTGATCTTTCATCAAACGCGATACTTGACTTTAGCGGGGGGGGGGGACGGTGGTCAATGAGACGCATTTGCTATCGTCCACAGTGACCGAGTAACCGACAATGACATAAAAGGATTTTTCAATGTGGGCCAGACCCAACTGCGCACTAACAAACCTTTTAGAATTACTGATATTAACAAAACATAAAGTGGCCCTATCCTGGTGTACAGTTACAACGAAACAGAAGACTGCAGCAATGAATGGTGAAAGCGAATAGGATCTGCTATTAATTAGCGAGATTGGCCGATAAGCAGTATAATACGAGGGCTGACGCATGTGATTTCGACCAAATGGCTGCAGCCGAATAGCCACGAGCGGTATAATGCAGATGTAATTATGACATCTATGATGCTGGTCACCAAAATGTTCAGCCGGTCATTCCCCGTGGCAAAATGCAGGCACAGCCTTGGCTGATGGTCGCTCGCCTGCCGGTCAGCCCGGCACACAGTCGGTTGACTTGATGGCGGAGCGCGTGATGTTTGACGACAATCCTTCCGGTGAAAAGTGACCCTTTGTAAATCACGCGTGAACGGCGGAGAAAACGACGGACGGGGGCCGCCGCATCACCTTATCGATTGTAAATTACTCGCAGTTACACGTTGCCAGGCTCTATCTATTGAAGTACGATTGATGTTCACACAAAGTGAACTGTGATAGTTAGGGACAAAATATGAAGAGTAAAAAGATGAGAATGTGGGGTTGGAGGGAGGGCGGGTGAGGAGCAATTTTCTATGGTATCATAGATGCTGACGCCAATGGTGATGAGGATGGTTGGGGCGGCCCGTGATTGGGAGGATGGGTGCTGATGACGAGGATGATGACATTGATGTGGTGGTGGTGATGATGACGACGGGAACGTGGTGGGGACGGGTGATGATGCTGTGGTGGTGGTGGTAGTGGTGGTAGTGGTGGTGTGGGTGGTGGTGGTGTGGGTGGTGGTGGTGTGGGTGGTGGTGGTGGTGGTGATGATGACGGGAACGTGCCGGGGACGGATGATGATGCCGTGGTGGTGGTGGTGTTGGTGGTGGTGGTGGTGGTGGTGGTGATGGCGGTTATGGCGATGGTGGGGATAGTGATGATGGTGGAAAGTGTGGGTGCTGCATGAGGATGGTTAGGAGGGGGAAGGGGAAGGGGGAGCGGGAGGGGCTGTGATGACGACGATAACGGGGATGACCATGATGATGATGATCACTATAATCACCATGGAGACCATGATGATGATGATGATGATGACGATGATGACGGGGATGACGATGATGACGGGGATGGGGATTATGACGACGATGACGATGACGGGGATGACGATGATGATGGAAATTATGATTTTGATTATCATATTAAAACCCATTTCCCGCGCACCCATTTCAGAGAAGGAGAATTTATAAACTCGCCTGCGGTACTACCGATTAAGGCCGGTTCATACTTATCATGCGAATGCGAAAGCGAAGCGAATTTCATGACGTCATAAAGTGTTGTTTCATTGTGACGAATTCGCTTCGCTCTGAACTTCGCGTGAAGTATAAACCGGCCTTTACGCACCGTCAGTTAACGCTGGCTTTTGCATTCCCTGCGAAACAACAACATCTATTCCTTCACAATTGGCTCTTCAATTAATACCCATCATGTAAGTCTATAATGGGGCTCGTCAAAGCACCGGTTTCTCGCGTGAGTTCACAGGTACACTGGGGCTAGCCATCCATCGGGCAGTTGGGATCTGGAGGCTTTGTTGCGTCTTGGTTTGGTCAAACAAAGTCACAAGGTCGTCGGCCCAGTCCGTGAAAATTATTTTAAAAAAGAGAAAACACCAGCGTGGTTTTTTAAAACTTCATTGACGACGGCCTGAGCAGTGTCCACGAACGTACCGCTTGACCGGTTATCTGGAACTTATGACCAGCGGAGCTTTTCACGGTTGACTGGTGGGCCTGTTTAAACCGAGTAACAGCGGCGACAGGTGATGAAGACAGATAGAGGCAGTTTGCTGATGACGCGCCCGTACGTAATTGACGGATAATCCATCCAAATAAGACAGATATACAAGGCTTTTAAAACAAATCAGGATCGTAGTTTTACACAAGAGCGTCTTCCGTTGACTTTAATGGCAGGCAAAACATTTCCAATTGACCATTCACCAGGAGTGGGTATACGGCCGGCTGATTAAGATTTCCGTATTTCTGATTTCCAAAAAAATAACATGATAGTTTGTTTATCTTTAGATTTGGAAATCTTACCTTTAATTGACGCTTCACTTAAATGTGTGATCGCACCCCGCCTCTTTGTACCGCATCTGAAATTGGAGCGTTTGAAAATGAAATATTTACTGGACCATGTGTTAATACTGTTGAATAAATAAAGGCTGATTAATGTATTATTAACTTCAGACGAGGATCGGTAATTAAGTCCCATGTCCGTATACAATTTCAGTGTAAAGCAAACTTAACTAAGTCGTAACAGTATAACATGTTCGGCTGGCCCTGCTCAATTAGGATCATTACATGAAGACGTGCTTATGTTTCAGCAGTCACTCGTTCAGACCCAGACGGGGAAACTCCCTGCGATCTGCCCGCCTGACTGCCCGCCAATGCCCGCTCTCATCGGGGGGCCCCGGTGAGGTTGTTCTTGGCAATTATTCGCAAAAGTAAAAGAAGCCAGCGGGTGACCATTCGAGTGGCGTTGAATAGAGGGATGATTAACAAGGACTATACGACAGCAACCTGTAATTACTGTTGGCTCAGGCCGGTATGGAACTTTCCATTGTCAAGTCAATGCCCGTGTAATTTTCCTCACGGAAGACACCCTGACGCTGCGTTGTCTTCTCTGTGTATACACATTCACGTTTGGCCAACTCAAGATAAATCATTTATTCGCAAATCACGTCGTGCTTTGAGCTGTTGGAGTTTCTATGTAGTCTCAACAACCTCATCTTGAGATACAGTGTCTTGTCATTGGTGAGAACACTCAGAAACAGGATGGTATTTAAGTGGGGCGTGGAGGTCTTCGTAAGGATGAAGGGTGGAACGAGGAATGAAGAGTATAAAGGCTGAATATTATTGCATTCATATCCTTTGAATTTTATCAAACTTTTGGGACATGTGCCATTTCCACCCTCCTACTATCTCAGCCACACTTTGATTGTGTTCCTTGATAAACAGAGGCGTCTTTCTTAAGTACTGTGACAGTATACAAATTTGTTCAATTCTCTAAATTAAAGTTGTATGCATTATACCAACGATTTGGG
>JAULKO010000177.1:2349820-2366517 GCA_032356045.1 Mediaster aequalis | reverse complement strand
AGAATAATATACCCCTTGAGATTAGATTATTTTTGGAGAAAGATGTTCGGTTAAAGTTTACATACAGATCGCCTTTTGACGCTCCACGCGTACCATAAGAATGGACGGACGAAGACAAAGTAAATAAATCATTGAAATTAGTGGGGAGAATGCCACGTTTATATTTATACATTTGATGACTGTATACATTTTATACGGTATACATTTTATACATTTGATATACATTTGATGACTTAGTGTATAATTTCAATTCATAACGTGCAAAGGACCCTTCTTTGTTTGGTAAAAACGTGATAATATATTCGAATTATTACAGGAAGTAATTACACGCAATTCTTCGACTACAAAAAGCGAGCGACTCTTGTACGCCCGCCGTTTTTGTTTCGAAATATGGCATCGTCCTTCCCATGCAATCGTTTCCCATATACCGATACCTGTTACAGGAGAACGGCGAAATGAAATGTGGTCGGTCATACTGGGGTAAAGGTTGTAACTGCCAAGCAGACACAGTGGTGTGACGTCAAAATGCCAGGGGCTGATTAAATTTGGCTAGCTTAAGCTTATTAAATACAAGATCAATGACAGTCAGTCATTACGAGGAAGCGTTTATCTTAGTTGCTATAGTTTCAAGGTCATTAATAATCTCAGAAAGTGCCAGCATCTTTAACGGCAATTTTGATTCTCAGAGAGCGACTTCCCTCGAGCCCAGCTTCGCACCTGCCGAGCGCACCGGATCGGGACAAAACCGGCACATGAATAACATGCACGACCACCTTGGGCGTTTGAATCCGCGCCGTCAGGCGTTGTTTCCTTCCTCGGGAAGTAGAGTCTCATCATTTGACATATTTCTTGGACGAACATCATTTATCTCGACAGGTGATATGAACTCTATTAATAGATACTCGGTGATACTCAGGCTTCCGTCGACGATATCCAGAAATGTTTCCCATTTTGTGCCAGCTGCTCCTGACATTTATATATATTTTACATTCCGTTATGATATTTCCCAGCGCAAGAAACACGTTATTTGTTTTCATAAATATTTTTCTATTGTGAAGTTACTCGAGGTTTTTTTTTGTGTATGTCTTATTTGGGGCCAAATTTGGGGCCAAGGTTTTCGACCAAGAATTAAAATTTTTACTGAAAATTAGCCACATTGTGCTCTGATATCTTTAAACAGGCAAAAACTAAAATCGACAGTTAAAAACAGTTAAAAATGAATTATTTACACGCAGTGATGACACATGTAGACTTTTTACATACAGCTCCAGGGAAGTAGTGATTCAATATCCAAATTAATTTCTCTACGGCAATACTGACTGCCTAATGCATGCATTAAATTATCATGCATTAAATTATCAGACTTGTATGTTGTATAGACGTCATGAGTTTCAGGTGCAGAAGCAGTTGGAGTGCACCTAAGGCCACTGTCAAAATTCATCCGAGACATCCAGCTACTGTCTACGAGAACTGCAGATGAGATCATCATTAGCCGAGGCAAAGTGGCATCTTTTCCCCTCGAATTAATTAAATTGAGTGAGCAAACCTTAATCGTACAACCACGTCACGCAATACCCAGAGCTGTCAGCATGTACTTAAATCATGACATCCACCATGGGTCTTGCTCCGCGATCGAGTGAAATTCAAGACCGCCGCGAAAGGATGTTCTTGAGCTCTACTAGGAAGGCCAGTTTCCAATCACTTTATTGTCTCTTCTCTTCTTTTTTTTTATCGGCGACTTTTGACGGCGCGAGAAAGTTTACCGACGCGCGGTCCATCAACCAAGCGTTTCCGCCGTGTTTACCCGGCGAGGATCCGTTCGATAAACTCGGCAAACATCGGAGAAGCAAACCCCAACTCCAAGTTTTGTATCTTTTCACAGGGATCGATGTAAGACGTGCGCCGACCCACTTAAGACTGCAAACTACGTGACATTTGACTGTTTTCCTTCTTCCGCGAGACCCCAAAGGGGAAGCGGGACGACTGGGCGAAACGAGCCCGGGAACGTGGTTAAATGGCCGGCGAACGCGGCCGTACATTCCCTGCTCGTGACATTTTTGTACAACCACTTGATTCACAAAAATACACAAATTATACCTCGTTTTAATCAAATTCAAGATGCTACCATCTTTGTCTTCGTGTTCTACGGGGAACTAAACCTCAGTAGCTGAGAGTTTAACGAGGGCAATCCAAATTGGATTACGATTCGGTGAAGTAAAATTTAACCCTAAACAGAATCTTTTGCTGCAATCTGAAATCGACATCACTGTATTTCGTTGAAAACATATTATTAGCTTTTCCACAGGCGAAACGTCATAATTTCAGGTATTTTTAGGTGAAAAAGAAGATTGAATTAAAGTCTCGAGCTGAAAAGGTTAAGTGAATAATGGGGGGGGGGGGCCATAGGTACATACATCTAGTTATTAAAAGGAAGTAATAAGGACTTACTTCTGGAGGTTGTCTGGATCCAAAATAGCGTGTAGGGTGTGCGTGGTTATGGCTAACCTCGTCCCCATGGTGTTCGAGCAATACACTATATACCAGCTGCTCTCTCGTCCAGGTACTGGATCGTTTGCATATCCAAAATGTTTGAATATTATAATTAGTAGCATTGCAGATGATCTGTTCAGTAAAAGTATATAGTCTGGAACTGCAAAATAGTGTTCGCTTCCACAAAGTGGCCACGGGGTACCAAACTATAGGCTACAAAATACATGCACTGCAGGTACACCGTCGTAATTTTCCAGGCTGGTGCACGAAGCTCACACTAGATACACGTTCGTTCAGGTAGGGTGCCATACCTACGAAAATGAAAATAACAATTTTAACGACTTTTATTATTATTACCATTATTATTAGCAACCAAAACATCTAAAAATTTGATGGATTAAAACACAATCTCAAAACTATTAAAACAATTAAGATGTTGAAATCACATTTAAATATATAAAAAATTAACCTACAAATTAATAATACATATCATGTTTAACATTAAACAACAAATGGCATTAATTAGAAACATGACCAATAATTAATGTCACCATTAACTTTAACATTAACACTACATAACTTTAACATTAAACAATCATCAATTAAAAATAAAAAACATGATCAATAATTAATTTCACCATTAACATTAACATTTAACAATTAATCACATTAATTAACGACTAAAAACATGACCAATTATTAACTTCACATGACATGACTACCACTTAAGCTTTAGACAAAAATTAACATTAAATCAATAGGGCACAAATGTGATCAGCATTTAAGACTGCAAATTATAAAGACACCATGGGATAAAACTGTTTTTTTAGTCTACTTGTTTTGCATAAAGACTTAGGTGTGTTGATAGAACCATGTTGGACCTTTCTAAGATCGTTTATTTTGTGTGTGCTTTGCTTATGTACTGTTTTTGTAAAATTGCGATTATTACGAAGTACCCGGTTGTTATTGTGGTAACCAAGCAGAATTGGGCCAGGCACTTTACCTTCCAGGCTGGGTCTACTATTGAGAATGAAAGTAGACCCTGGGGTAAGGTTGGGTTATGGCTTCTAAACTGCAAAGTCTGCAGCCTTCATCATAATGTTAGTCCTGTATCGTTTTGTGTGTAATATTTATTCAGTATTTCTCATTGCCATGTTTGTAAAGTTCATTTAGTATACAAGTTATGGGGGTCTCCTCCTTACAAGCTTGCTTTTTGGAGACTCCCCCACTGATTTTCCATTATCGTTCCTTCGTAGTTTTCCTTGTTATTTTTTTAAACAAGTGGAATTAAGTGGAAATAAATTGAACTGAACTGAACTAACGGTGTTTCTGAAATGACTTGGTGGCGGTTATTCCAAAACACAAGCACACTGATCTAGTTTAACCACGCTGGAACGTATTCCTCGTATCTAGCATGGCATCGGTTGTACGTGGTTATGGCTTTTAAAATACGCTATTTACATGTCAGGGCTTCTGTCCCAAGTCTGCCATTTTCCTTAATACGTCGATGAAAGACTTTATCACTATGATGGTCATCATGCAGTCCACAGCAAAGATACAGTCCTACATATTCAGTTAAAGGCAGCTGGAACTCATTTCTGGTAACCAATATGGCGCCGGCTTTTGCATGACGGGACATCCTTTGAGTGCAAGCCTATCATTAGGGAATATTCTGTTAGATGTCTGTCATTTCCTGGTTGTGTTTATGAATGATTTTTTTGACATTTTGAACAGACATCAGTGCCAATGATCTGCTGGAAGCCTTCGGTCGGATGTTCTTCGACTTCTGCCAGGAATCGGGCTACGACACAATTCTGACCGTCTTGGGGTCCAACACACGTGACTTCCTGCAGAACCTAGACGCCCTCCACGATCACCTGGCCTCCATCTACCCCGGCATGAGAGCGCCCTCCTTCCGGTGCAGCAAGCGGGACAGCGACGGCGCCCTCGTGCTGCACTACTACTCCGAGCGGCCCGGCCTGGAGAGGATCGTGGTGGGCCTGGTCAAGTCCGTTTCCGAGAAGCTGCACAATGGCGAGGTTGACGTAGAGATCATCAAGACCAAGGGGGAGGACTGCGACCACGTGCAATTCGCCATCCTGGAGAAGAGCCTGGAAGAGGACAAGTCCACCGTGCGCCAGGACTGCAACACCATGGGCGTGTTCTCGGCCGAGCCACGCATCAGCGCGGCCACCTTCTGTCGCATCTTCCCCTTCCACATCATGTTCGACTCAGACATGGTCATCCACCAGTGCGGCAACTCGGTACTCCGCTTGCTTCCCTGCTTGGGCTCAGACCGCTGCGCCATCACCGACGTCTTCAACATGGTCCGCCCCCACATGGACTTCGCCTTCAAGTCGATTCTCAGCCATCTGAACACCATCTTCGTCCTACAGACCAACCATGGTCTACAGGAAATCAGCGAGTCCCTGGTACTCCACAGACTCAAACTCAAGGGCCAAATGCTCTACATCTCGGCCTCCAACGAGATCCTCTTCCTCTGCTCGCCTCACGTGGTCAACTTGGACGATCTGCGCAGACGCGAGATGTACCTGAGCGACGTGCCCCTGCACGACGCCACGCGAGATCTCGTCCTGGAGTCCGAGAAGTTTGAAGCGGAGTACAAGCTGACCCAGAAGCTGGAGATTCTGACGGACAAGCTCCAGCAGACGTACAGAGAACTTGAGAGTGAGAAGAGCAAGACTGACAGGTAGGTTTGCTCATCGGAACCAGATGCATTTCCTTTGACACATTGTTTAACAGAATGATGAGCAAATCCATCATGATGTACATAAAATGGCCAAATGCTTTTGAAATACTGACAAAGAGCACATAGAGCAAACACGTTGACTGCACAAAGGCTCATCTCCAAACAACAATGTGAACTTGAACCCTGTACAATTTTGCTGGCTGTACAAATGAAAAGGTGTTCATTGCATGGGTCTCTCATACAGGAAATAATTCAAACGCTAGCCACTAGTTGATCAATGATCGATATCATCCATTAGCAAGTTCGATCAAGGAACAAGTGCGAACGATACAGCAGTCGAAAACTATCTTCACTTGTCACAGTTCAGTACGACAGATGTTGCCATGATGACCAGCGTGGCTAATGCCCTATAGGTTGGTTCCAGATAGTCGACTAGGCCGTGATTAACCAAGGTTCGGGCTATAGTCCTTGACCGAACTTTCTCCAAGCTACTTGGGAATGGTTCCCTGCCGTACTTTGCCACGGATTTATACCAAACAACTGACAGCCAGCGATGCAACAATGTCCTTGAATGCTGCTTCCTAAAATCTGACCAAGCACGTCTAGTCAGCGTTGGGGTCCATAATGTTACCCCACCAACAGTGAAGTAAAAACAAACAAAGGTTCGAACAAGAACTTGCTCGAAACTGATCCATACCGCTTTCGATTTCCTTCTCATTCTCCCCGCACAATGTGCAGGCTGCTGTATTCGGTTCTGCCACCGACCGTGGCCCAGGAGCTTCGCCATCAGCGACCGGTCCCGGCCAAGAAGCATGGGCTGGTCACCATCATGTTCAGCGGCATCGCCGGCTTCTCGGACTTCTGCCACCGCAAGTCGGGCGACGCCATGGTTGTTGTCAACCTGCTTAATGTCATCTACACCAAATTCGACGCCATCATTGATCTGAACCCGCAGGTGTACAAGGTAAACGAGCATGTCTTTTTAAAATTAAAATAATAATAAATAAAATGATTTCTAAAGCGCACATATCCATCGATCATGGTGCTCAAGGCGTTACATGCTCATCAGGCCCATCAATCATTCCTGAAACCTTCTCAGCTCCCTCGAGAGTATAATACAGCCCCAGCTGCTAGTTAAACGCACATGGGCTAATCAACCACAAAACCACCACTGCCCTTACAGGTACCCATTTACTCCTGGGTGGAGAGAAGCAATTTGTGACAACGTGTCTTGCTCAAGGACACAAGCACCATGATCCCCCCGGGCTGGGCTCGAACCCACAATGTGCAGTTTTCACCGCGATCTTGAGTCAGCGCACTCCACCACGGCGCTTCATTATTGTACAATCCATTATACAATTATACATCAATACATCATACAATTATACATCAATACATCATTCAATCTATTATAAATTCCATGTTGTTATTATTTTTGACTTTTCTGGTACTGAAACCAAGGATTCTTCAAAAACACATATCGCACTGTAGCTATAGCAAGCCTGAAGAAACCTGTCTATGGGGGGGGGGGGGAGACGGTTTCATAGGTGGTATGAAATCCCAGAATAATGGTTCTGGGGAAACCCACGGAATAAGGCAGGACCACCACACTGCAAAAACCGTGGTGTTAATTTGACACCATGTGGTATCTATCTTGAACCATTCGTTCAATATAGGTAGCACACGGTGTTACTTTAACACCGCAGTTTTTGCAAAGTATGCCAACTTGACTCCCCAAATGATCATGTAATCTCGCAAACCTACATTAATGATCATGTAATCTTGAAAAGCTAATAATTATTGTTTGACGAAATTCATAGGGAAACAAATTGTTACTTGCTTTCAAGCGATAAACACTTTCACTTCTTCTTAATGTGAATGTAGGCCTACATTCGTCTTACCGCTTTAGTCTTTTTAAACTGTGAGACTAATGTCTATATTCTTGTATTATTGTGTGTGTGTGTTTTGTTATTTGAGAGGATGAGATTCATGTTTTAAGTGCTCTTTAAACAGAGGTAAATAAAAAATAATGTACCAATATATAAGCAATCAATGCGATGACACAGACTGTCGTGTGGCTATCGTGACTAGACAAAGAAGCCCCTGTCTTGAAAATTCAATCATCTTGTGAAGAACTCTGCAAGACCAATCCGCAGTGACAACAGATACCCGCAGACTCCGCCGATGCGAATCGTTTCTCGTCGATCGCCATTGACGCCAAAAGAAGACATGTCAGTATAATCCTTCTGTCCATGACCACAGCAATCTGTGCCTCAAGCATCCTGGCACGTGAACGATACAATCCACTGGCACAATTCTTTTTCTGTTGGGATAATGTGCATGCGGTGTGTACGCACCGCTTTACGGGGTCATCGTCCGGGGAAGTTTGCAGAGTTGTATTGATAACGAACTCCGATATTGCTTTAATCAATGGATCGTTGCCCCGGCGCCTCCCTGTGGATTCCCGTCATATATAGAGGATGGATGGAAGGATGGAGATGCGCCGAGGTTCTCAAGCGATGATCGCGCGCTCCCGCCCCGCGGGAGACGATCTCTCCCAGCGTACCCCCCTCCGCGCCCCGTGAGAATATCGGACTGATAGGGCTGATTTTGCTGCCATCCGGGGAGAGTTACACCGCGCACCATGCCGGGCAGAGTGTTTTTCTCATCAGAGATCGGCGCTCGGTATAAGCTATAACTTGTTATTTTCTGTAATATAACTCAAGGTTATTTGTCATATTTCCAATCTCATCTCTATCAATGATTTACGTGCGCTCGGGGTTTCACGGTCCGAAATGATCGACGCTACCGAAGCGCTATGAGGGAAACTGGGAAATTTTACTCATCGCTTGAAAATATTTTGAGTGATTTTTTTTTGGGGGGTGGGGGGTTGTTTTTTTAGACTAGCATGCAACCTTTATTACAAATTGACTCGTCTATTCAGTGGTTCTTTCTTGGCTCAATTGGTAACGTTTTTATTGGGCTCTACGAACCTACAAATCAAGCAATGACAGTCAAAGCTGGCCTGCTGCTGTGAATGGTGGAATAGTAGAATCACAATAGGTACGAACATATTCTGATGATTACTCGTTTCTGTTAAATGAAACCGCGGAAATTTCAAAGGGGCATAATGGCACTGTAGCTGGCAAGCCTGACGAAGCATGCGGAGAGAAGACGATGAAGAACTGTTCAGTTTCAGAGGTGGGGGAAAAGAGTTATCTTCCTGGGGAATGGCAAGGGAATCAAACAGGGACCGAAAACCCATTCGGCATGTCAGCCCGAGGCGGGATTCGAACCGGGGTCCCCCAGAGGTGGAAGGCGAGGATGAACTAGTACCACTGTGCCTACCAGACCAAACTTAAGATGACTCAGAACTTCGGGAAGTAACACGAGAGAAAGTATATTTAAAGTTCATTCGGATTGGAAGATCAGACCTGAGCATAATTGTGATAAAGGTCATTTTAATATATTCCCTGTCTCTCCCTGTCTTCCAGTGCACCTACAAAACTAAACTTATTAAGCTGTTGACTGTGGATTCCTTTAGGAAACCCGACACAAAACAAAGTGAACAGCTAATTTCGACTTTGGAACTACGTGTGTGTACGATGTTTGCACCGACTCAGTGTCACTATTAAGAATGGAGCGGCAGATACGCGGAAAATGTATTTGTACATCGCTGTACAATTTCAGGAATTTTACTGTTTCCCCCAGCAAAATGGGATAATCATATTCAATTTATTTCGATGACTTCAACGGAATCTCTCATGGCAACCTACTAATAGAATAAGTGGCCAAGGTACCGTGTTGATCTCGTACACACAAGGACAATCTGAGCATTCATTCAATTTTATGGATGAAGGGTTTTGCTGGAAATCAATTTTACGCGCGTTCACCTCATACATCTCTTGATAACGCTCACTTCTGCCTGGCCGATGGTTAACCGATCGATTCGCGCCGCCAAATTCTACACTTCCAGCCGAGCCCTTACTTCGTCATTTCCTCCACTCGAAGGCGACTCACTGGCACGCGTGTATACGACCAAAAAGAAATGGTGCTACAGTCGCATGACATGCATGACGAGCTCGAAGCAACAAAATAAGAAACTGAGCACTGGATGTATTTGCAGAATTCATTTGCATGCGTTCCCTCTGGCCACTATTAGCCTCGACTTACCCGTTGGCCGAATTATACGGACACCCCATCGAGGGAAAACGCGCAGTATCTGGGTCAAAATGATTACAGGTCCGAGTCATTCCTCTTAGGAATTCAGATTGTTTCCCCCTTTTCCCGATAGGAAAGCACCTTTATTTAAATCGCCGAGGACGTAAACTAAATCACGATCAAAAGCCATACACTGTGCACCGTGCCAAACAGGGGCAGGATGGTTACTTTCTAAGGACACTGTACTTAAATACTTTCATACTTATACTTATGTACTTTCATGAAGTCTGGTTGTCAGACTTTACACATGCCCCGCCCACCATCGAATGTGAATATGCAAATGCCAGACTAGATAAATACCGCGAGTTGCTATTTTCAATCTATGACGTCATTGATGTTCATTTTGATTGGCAGGTTGAAACAGTTGGTGACAAGTACATGGCTGTGAGTGGTCTCCCGGAACCTTGCGATACGCATGCCAGTTGCATCGGAAGGATGGCTCTACAGATTATGAAGAAGGCCAACGATATTACCGTGGATGGGGAATCCATGGTGGTGAGTGGAAATAACCAATACGATCGATTCCAAACGAAAATCGATGGCTCGATTAGCCATTTATTCAAAAACATGTTCGCAAACAACAACGAATTTTCATGTTTGCCTTTTTAAAAATATAAGAACACAAAGAGCTACTTTTCAGTAAAAATTAAAACAAATCTTGGCTGAAAATCAATTACCTGCAATACAGGCCCCATTCGGCCCCAAGTAAGACATAGATGTACAATCATGTATAACATTTCAATAGAAATCGAAAAATGGAAATTCGTAGTTGAAAACTAACGTGTTCAAAGTAAATCTATCAAACAAACTTCCTAATGATTGAATCAATCGATCGATCGATCGTTTGATTAATATGAACATC
This sequence comes from Mediaster aequalis, assembly GCA_032356045.1. NCBI lineage: Eukaryota > Metazoa > Echinodermata > Asteroidea > Valvatida > Goniasteridae > Mediaster > Mediaster aequalis. Next base: position 2,356,234 of record JAULKO010000177.1, on the reverse strand, counting down.
AATTCCAATAAACCGAAAGATCTTGTATTCGCATTATATTATAATGTGTACCACCGATCATAAAGTAGTCAAATAAAGTAGGCGAATATGCTATTGAAAGCTAAAATTCTCGTTGGCCCTTTTCTACTAAAATAAATCCCAAGCAATCGTGTTTCGCTAGTCATGCCGAGATACTTGGCGCAGTCGGCACAATCAATATATTATGTAGACCGGCCATGCAGCGTGTTTTCTTTCAATACATTCTCTACACTGCTGTATTTATCTTTAAAATGGCGGGAAGTTCATTTTGTGGATACTTTTGGGCGGGAAAACAACCGTCAATGTGGGTTGATTTATGCCTGCGAGCGGCAGTGTTTAGGGAATATAGGGCCTACTTGGAATGTTTTTCTATCTGAAGTTCCTTAAAGTTTCCAATCGGGTCTTAGTTCATAAATCGCAATTTCAGGAAGTTCAGCGTTGCAAATTAGACATGTTCTTCTAATCAGCTTAGCCCATATCATATTTTATCCACATTCACTGAGCATGTGAATGAGAGTTGGAAGAATATATGGTGATCGCAGAGTATTAATAGTTTGAAGCTTAATTATTAGCATAATTATGGAAGCAAATAGCAGTTTTATCAAAACCGAGATTGTTTAGATATAAATTAATTGTGGTCCAACCCAACAAAATGAGTCACAAGTCGCCAGAGCTACTTTTGATTTACATATCCTTAAATAAATCTTACACAACGGAAATCAATAGGAACTGTCAACGTTTTCACCCACATAATGTCCATATTCATCAAGATGTAAAACCGAGTGATACATGTATATCAAAGTGAAGAGTTGAGTATAAATTACTAAATAGGGTCTTAGGGAGACACTTTAGTGTATAAATAACGTATTTAGGGAGACATAGTGACTTAGGGAGACATTTTGGTGTCTCCCTAATGCCTCAGCTACCATTTCTAGTAGGAAATTTTATGGTTTCAAAACGGAAATTCAAGTGCTCTCATTAAGAAATGTTTTAAGTTTGAAGTTCATAGGTCAAAGGTTCTTTTTAGAATAGGCAAGTACAGTTTGTGCACGTCTCTATGGGAATGTCTCCCTATGGTACCATTCTCGGGAATTTGATGATAAATAACAATTAACAGATTAAAGTACGTAAGAATCGAAGATTATAACTCAAAACAGAAGACAGACAAACAGAAGGCAGGAAAAAAACTGAAAAAAAAAACACGAATCCGAACTCAAATAAAGTGATAAACTTTCATCTTCTCCTTACAACAGATAACCATTGGCATCCATAGTGGTGAGGTGGTGACAGGTGTCATTGGTACCCGCATGCCTCGCTACTGCCTATTTGGCAACACGGTAAACATAACGAGTAGGACGGAAACCACCGGGAAGACAGGAAAGATCAACGTGTCTGAGTACGCTTACAGGTACGGGAATTCTATAGCATTTGGTACATTTCCTTGAAAGAAAAAAATATCCATGAGCAAAATCCACGAAAGGTTTCGAATAAGAACTTCATTGGTTGCACTGACCTTAAATGTGCGTGTTTATGTTAATGAATTTTTTGGATTTGGGAATACTGAAAAGTCACACCAATTTCAAGTTTATTTCGTCAGCATGATCAACCCAAACGCATGGTACACACAACTTGGCATTCATAACTATACCATTATGTAAATAATTTTGAGTCAAAATCGGGATGCAACCGATTCAAAGATTATCACTTTTGAAATAAGTTTTATCGCGCCAATTAAAAAAGTGCACTGAACTCCAAGATAACAGCAATGTTTGATCTGAAGGGAGAGGCGTAAGCTTACAATTCTACAGAAAAATCCACGATGTGAGAGACTAGCAAGCTAATCTAGGTTGACCCTAGCAGCGTTGGAAGTGAACCTAGGTCGCGACATCGACAGAATGGTGATGAAAGGGCGGTAACTCCAGCCAAACCTCCTCCGGCAACGAACCCCTACTGGAAAGCCCATGAATATCCCTCACAGAGTCTATGTCACTTTGAAACTCGGCACCACGCCGATCCATACCGCCTGTCGATACTCTGTTAACGGGCGCACGCATCCGGCTCCTGGACGAAGGCAAGCGGCCGGAGACAGGAGATAAAACGCACGCCTGACCAATGTCCGACGCGCGAAAAGAAATTCACAAATTCTTCATGGACAACAGATCATATTTCGTTGCGATGATCGATCCGGCATTGAATTTCAACGTGGCGCGGGAACAAAAACAGAAACCCTTGGCGTGCGTGCCGCCAGTCTGAACTAATGGTTTCCCTTTCATACACCGTTATAATTTTAACCATGAAAAATTCTTTTGTCAATTCCAAGTATGGTGTTCAATACATTTTTTCGCCCACGACTCTCGGAGCAAAAACATAATTTTGTATGGACGAGGGATCGAGTATCGCTCGGAGGATTGATCATTACATGAGCGTTGTATTTCAATAGCATACGGGTGTAGAGCGATAAGTCTAACTGCAGGGTGAATGAGCACCGTTGTTATGAATTGCATAAATACAGAATTTTAATATTTAGTAACAAAATCTGGAGAGTGGTTTTGTAATTGAATTGATTTTTCTTTGACATTTTAGTTGTGAAATTTCAGTGTTGCACTATATGGATTTCAAAACAATGGTAAATCCTTTCTTTATAATCAAGCCTAAGCTTGATATTCCAAATGCCTATTTCCTCTTTCAAGCTATACATAAATCTCCATTTCAACCTTATCCACATACAGTAAGTCAATGAGACGATTAAGCCCAAACCTAATCCCCCACTGCCCCCGGCATATAACACAAGGCTTACAGAAATCTGTGCCTACGGTCTGCTTTCTGCGCGCGGTTTCTTCTGCTTAGTGAACGGCTATTCCCGCCAATCCGGTTACAGCATACCGGGCGATTTCGCGCCAAAATCTTCTACCCGGCTGCAAACTTATCTTTTTTTAATTCCCCCGTTGCATTACGCCAACCTTGATGATGCGTCTTCTAAATTCACACAGTACATCCGACAGGCCGACATCTCTATAACTGTGTAACCCAAGGGCTATTTTAACATGTTTCACCAGCTAAGGGATTGTGGTTCATGTACGATTTTTCAGAAACATTCCCCGGCAGCATTTCCAGTGAATGGTGAGGGTCGCATGCTTCAAATTTTCACGGTAGTTCACCTGTCAAGCCAATTATTCATGTCCAATCATTCATGTCCAATCATTGTAAGCTGCGGGGCCTACATTCAGCGCAGACGCAACAACAACAGCTCTGCGCGGATCGCTGTTGTCTTAAAGCATACGATTGTCCGCATAAACTAAGTCTAAATATATAACATGGATATCCACTGATATTCAGCAAGTTGACCCATTAAAATGCAATAAGCAGTCCGGTTGGAGCGGACGGGGAGCTCGAATGTTTCATATTGATCTAGCGGTGCATAAATGAATCCGAAATCAAATTTGGGGTCTATTAGGCGAGTTGTAACTTCGTTCCTGATCCGTAGGCCCCTGCTGTGATAATGCACAGGCATGCAAGCCGAGTGGCGAAAAAGCTTTGCATATAAAGGGTAATGCATATGAGCGAAATGACTCAAACATGACTTTGAAAAGAATATTCCACATGAACCTAACGACCGTTTAGAGAAAGAAAGTAAGAGAGAGATTTTAAAAACTCGCTTCTATCGTGCTTTTGGCTATCGGTACTACTGGGCTCGTATAAGCCAATGACCATCCGAAAGACTCTTTGCCGAGTATCAATTCCCATCTTAAACTACACAATTTCAAACACAATACACTGAAGTTCTTAAAATATCAATATATTCAAGATCAACATCTCCCTTCAACCGAACCCTTCTCAGACTATGCTTCGATAACTTCCATGAAATAATACACACTTAAAGTATACAGTGTCTAATTTTGCTTTCACAAAGGGGAAAAATGGTACATTTAGGCATGTATAGAATGACTTCTTCAAGCAAAAACATTTCCATAAAATACGAATCGAAGCCCCTTAAGAGCTTGGCAGAAATGTTATCCTACCGAGATTTTAAAAAAGAAGTTTCTTTAATAAAATTGGCTTGCAGATCCGACGCGCGTGCACTGAAGCTATATTATAAGGCTGTGCTTGGCTGCTCGGCTGTAGTGTCTCGCAATTTTGGACCGTAAATGGATTTATATTACCTATTAAATTCCCCAAATGGCAAAGGTGTTTATCCCCATGAAAGCCTCAAAAATTTAATTTGGAAAATCTATGTCTCTCCCCCCCCCCAACCGAGAGGGAGCACTGCCCTGAATTACGGCTTAGTGCCATTCGGCAACCACTGTTTCTTCAATGACTCAACTCTTCCTATGGTTTAACAGCGCACTTCAGTTTGCTTTCGTACATACAGCCATTGATATTATGAGTTTTAAAGTTTTGAATTTTGAGTTTTGAAGCGGATCTGGATTATTGTTGATTCCTTCTATGTTTATAGACTCTCATGTCTGGTAGCAATTACTTGAATCTGGCGCTTAAAATTCAGTGAAAACTTCGTTAATCCCTTATTTCCCGATGTTGGTAGATTTTATTTTTCCTGTGGTTTGATATCGATGGTCAGTCAATGACGTTGATGTATAGAGATATGTATCTAAATTTGGCGCCAAAATTGATGGAAAGACCTCATATCGATTCCTATTGCTTGAAAATTGTTTCCCGTGAATGGTGATACGTGACCCGACCCAACCCAATAAAATGAGTCACAAGTCGCCAGAGCTACTTTTGAGTTACAGGCTTTTAAACATAGCCATGTTTCAAGAGCTTATTTATTCGATTTTCTATTCTTACACAGTAGAAATCAGTGGGAACAGTGTCCAAGTTTTCAACCTAAATTTACATCATCCCCGCCCGACGCAAAATCCATCTTCTGACAAGTTTTCATCCATGTACATAATATACATATTCATCAGGATGTCAAACTGAGTGATATGATTCGAGTAAGCTCTTTCCAAGCCACGCAAAAAACCACACAAAAAAACAAAAACACTACAAAGTTAAATATGTTCTTCAGATTCATTTCATAAGATCCGGTTATACATAATGGTAAATGGCAAGTATGCGCCGAGGGCAAGCTACCGAATATTTTCAGTTTTTGCACCAATCAGAGGGCAAGTTATACAAGGGATTACACAGGTTGTACTGACCAACCAAATTGAAGACCCTGGACGCTTGGTGGTATTGTGCGCATGCCCAGAGCTAAGGGAACAACGCCAATGCGCCTCCTTCCGTTAATGAAGCATTTCTGACTTTATGCCGTAATTGTGTTTAATTGGGCCGAGGCGAAATTACTTCCTCGGAACGAAATACAGCAACGCAAATTATTGTCTCATTAAGTTAAAACCAAACCACGAAATACGACCAAAACTCCAGCTGTTTATCACAATCCCATATACTGGACAATAGTTCATGACTGAACACGTCTGGATACGCATTCTGTAATGGGGCGCGCCAGCTACATTAGGTAAAGTGGTAAATTGCAGTAACCGGTTCATTGTACGTTAATGATACATTCAGAAAATGAAACGCAGTTGGCACAATCGATGGCGGTCATCACAAAAGGAAAAGTACAAACGGGAAAATGGGCCATGCGTCAACAGCGATGCAACTCAGCATGCATCGAGATAACTAACAGTGGAAAATGAATGGTTTCATTTGAAGCTCCTTCTATCCATCAATTTTTTAGTATCTGGCTTGTGAGGTGCATGATGGTTAATCGGTACTCTGGCATGCTGCCAATTCTTGTTCACCATAACAGGAAACCGTCGCACAAAAAAATAATTCGTAAATTCAATTTTTGAAGGAATGTTCTGTTCACCATCCAATCTTTGATGAGTAGGCCCCCTACATGTATATTGCTAATTATAAAATGATGGATGCCAACTCGCGCTTGTGATTCAATACATACTGTGTTCATTGCACTACTTCGTTGGCCTTCGTAGCTGCAACAATCTTGGTCAGTTACGCCAGTAAATCAGGATTTTCATAAAGTCAAGTTAGGTCGTGTCCGAATCGGGTATTTTGTGGCCACGGCTCCGGATTTTGCCTATAGAGCGTGTAAGTTGACCCCGAGGACGTACGTAGATAAAAACTTTACCAAAAATAAAAAATGTCACTTCAATTTACAAAATGTGAATGATTAGGAAAAAAGATACGTCATACGTCATTCGCCATTGTTCTGGTTCACGCGCCAAACTTTCTAAAGCTTAGATCGCATGCAGTACAAGGCGGTCGTCGCATATACGTACGTCACGTCAGCGCCAGAGGATGCAGTACAGGGATTTTGGGTGCCGGGGTTTCTCATCCGGACAATGAGCCAATCACGTTGCAACCTGACGCTCAGGTCAAACATTTTTTTCTACTTTTCTTCAATAATTTAGACAG
>JAULKO010000177.1:1955390-1971497 GCA_032356045.1 Mediaster aequalis | reverse complement strand
CATTGATTCATTTGTGCGCAACGTCGATAAGTCCCTCGTGTAACATGTTTGCATACGCGCTTTCTAATCGAATCACGTCGTACATGAGCAGCTAGCGACCCACAAAAAATGAAAGGTCTGGCGTGTTTAATGGTTTAATACGTCAATGTGGGTTATTGATCATTCTTACCATGGGTGATAAATGACTCCGCGGGAGACCGTGGCGTTGCTTGGCGACTTGAGGCCAACGGCTTTAGGCACACACGCTTGAGGGCGGTTTAATCAGAGGTTGATGTACTTTGATTGAGTACATGCCCCTATGATGTGACATTACTGAACTTGTACCACTTAGAATTTCTGGAAATGTAAATGTTTATCCAGTAATCATCAAACTTCAAAAAATGTTGAACATTTTGTTAATTCAATTCTGGCCAACGAAAGGTCATAATTTAGCGCCCTCTCGCGACGCTACAAAATCAGCCATGGGTCAGCAGGTGTGTTAAGGACATGGGATTTCGTAAGTCTAGAAAATACAACAGACTCATGTATATGTCAAACGAACCCACCCACCCACCCACCCAACCAACCATTACCGTCTGCGAATCTCGTGTGTCATTTTTTCGGCCTGGAGCGTCGTGGGAAATATCAAGGGATGGACATGCAACGTGTACGGTATGGTCATGTATTCATTATTTGCCGGGGTTAGTAACTGACCATGTGCACGCCTCCTTTGGTTTCTCAGTTCCCTACACCGATTGAGGAAATTGAATTATACAGGATATCGTGAATTTTCGATTTTCAACTTTGGGGGCTGTTATTACTTTTATTTAGCACTAAGAATGTCGCACGCCTAAGTGGAAAACAGCGCCAAAATGTTAATTTATCGATTATATTATTTGCAAGGTCGATATAAACATGGTCATATTCCATCAGCTTGGTTTTATTATAAAGACATGACTGTGAGCGAATGGAATATGTTTGTGTCTCCGTGCAGTTATTAAAACAATATGATATTGATGTTGCTCCCTTGATGTAGCAATGTCAATTTAGAGATATGACACTTGTTTTAATTGAGAGACGGTATGCAATACCATGTTGCCGGCTGTGATACCCGTGTTGACTTCATTCAAAATCAATATGAGACGACAATTTAACAACAATGTAGACAGTAAACAAGCCATATTCTGTATGGAGCGATTTGGTAGTGCAAAGCTGTATACATTGTATAGGCTTATGGTAATGTAAACATAATAGTGCATGGATTTGTATCCTGTCGTAAATTGGAACATTATTCATGTCCGTTTCTTGGCAGCATAATGAGTTTGATTTTTTTCTTCTTAATTAAATAAAGGCCATGCCGACGTATTAGAATGTTATGTTATAGTGGTCCTTTGCATAATGGCATTGTAAATACATTGTGTTCGTACGTCCCTTGAAGCTGTGCCGTTTCTGGACTTGGCTTGGACGCGTTTGGATTCAGGCTGTGGCCGCACAATATGCCTGACTTTATCACTCCCCACCCGCCAGTTATCTCAAGTTTAAGCATTCAGGAGCGGCAAATGCAACAACGTACCTCGAAACAGTCCGGTTAACGGTAGACAAACGTCCGAAGTCCGGGTCGTCAGGCCATTATTCCAGGCCAGTTAAGGCCGTTTTTTTTTAATGTTTGGAAAGATCGAGGTCTGTTTGAATGACCTGATCCCCTTGAAGTGTTTGGCCTCACCCTGACTGCCTGACAGGAGCGATCAATAATGATAAGGGGGGCAAGAGTGAAAATGACAGAACAGTGCTAAGAGTTTATTAAGGGTCGTCCTCCATCGATGTTAGGCTGGAAGCTACAGGAAAAGAATGGTGGAATTTATGGCGATTAGATCTTTTTTTTATTGAGAAACTTGTCCCCCAAAAGGAGAGCTGGAGATCTAGACAAAAGGCCGTATCTAAAAGCAGGCAAACATTTGATTCCAATGCATAATGACTATAGTTTGAGTGCGAGTGAAAGCCAAGAAGGCCTCTTGGGTGGGATTTGAACCACCGCTCCACTTCTTTGAAATTAATGCAGCAGTGATAGCTTTTTCTAATTCAGTTCCTTTGCTTTCCCCGGTGCATTCCCGCCATTTGTGCACGAATTGAGGGCGCACCAGGATGTTTCGAAAATCGAAAGGAGTCAGCCTATAATTTTAGAACCGAGTTTGAGAGTGCCAACTTCAGACGATTTGGCTGTTAATTCACGCTAGGAAAGAAGATGTTTAATGGTTTCACTTCATAAACCAGTTCGTTCGTGACTGATTTGTATAGTGTCAGTTTTCATTTGAATGTTTGGCGGCATATAGCTATCTAATGCTTAGCAGGACGCAGCATTGGCAGATTATGCCCTGGAGGTGTGGTGCTCTAAACTTCATGCGGCCTCAGACAACTTGATCACGTTTCACCAGAGACTGGCAGGCTCGGGAAAGTTTGAAGTCTCCTCAGTGGTACTTGATGGGTTTTTTCCCGCTGAAAGTGTCTGTATAGATGTAAATCATCAGTTGCTAGGTAAATGTTCTGTGCTGCCTCGTCAGAAGCCCTCATAACTTCAGCGGCAGCCCGCGGGGGAAATGTGTTAATTCCCTCCTAGTAATCATCTTTCAATTGTCGGGATTGTCATCGGACACATGCTTGTTTTATGCCGAGTGTCGATCGGTATTTCCTCCGTCTGCCGCCGACGCCATTTTGTTTTCTAAATGCGCGGTAGCTTTTTTTTCTTTTAAAGAGTGCGCACACGGGAGGAAATTTCATCAGGAGAGCATTTTAAACTCAGCTCGGGGAGGAGTAATGCAGGGCTTTGGGATCTGTTGCGATGACGGTACCCAGAATTCGGATCAGTAGAAGTGGTTGGATACAGATTCTTCGTTTTAAAGGAACAGGTTGTTCATGTCTGATCTGAGGTGCAACATCGCAAGATCGGGAACTATTGTGAATGCTCGGCCTTCTGTTAGATGTCCTTACTTCTCCAAGACGCGTGTCCCGCCCAAAACGCGTGTCCCGTCCCTAACATAACACGGTATCATCACTGACCAAGGCTATTTCGCCCAGTACGCTGACTATTTCCAGCAACGGGCCACAAGACCAAAACACAACCAATATTGAGTCAAACACGCGTACACGTCATGATCAAAGACGGCACTCTGATTGGACCTGTGTGTTCTCCACACCATGGATTCTCATACCCACGACGTCTGCCAGCGCAGGACATGTCCTGCTCCCCTGGCGAAAGCCAGAACACCCAAGGTATACGCCTTTAAGAAACAGCCTCGTCGGCACGGTGGCAGGCTGACATTGAGATGTGTGGGGCGGAAATTGCTTCTCCATTACATCTCCCCCTCTCCTTCCCCCATCCTCATCCAGCCGCCGTGTCCGCACCTCATTATGAGCGGCTTAAACCGTATGTCCGCGGGCTGCCCGGGGTTGTCTGGCGCCACTCTGTCCGAGACTCCAGCACGGCGTTGAACTCGGCGGTCTAATCGAGGAAAAGAAAATTCCACTAAATACATATTTTCCTTCCGTGGTATCAACCAACTATAACAGTCTGGAGCTTCATTGTCACGTGAATTTTGAAGGAGGGCAAGTTATTAGCGAAATATCATCGAGTTCAGTATAAACAATCATTAAAAAAAAATCATATTTCCCACTGTACAAGATCGACTATTTTGTTGGTAAAACTCGTGCCATTCTGCGCAAAAGGAAATGTTGGGCCAATTGGAATAGCGTATGGCCAATCGATTTTCAAAATCTCAAAGTTGTCCGTTTTGTACGATTTACTGATCGGCGCGATGACTTTTGTGGCATCGTTTGTAACTGGGTTTGGGGGAAGAGCTTATTACACCATTGCTTATTTATACCAGTGTTAAAATTCACCTGCAGAAACCAAGGAACCATTTTATAGAACATTGGTGTAGTTAACGTGATGAAAAGAGTACAGTCCGCCGTTAAACCGTTAACGGCCAACCGTTTTAGGGTCTATTTAAATTGCGCACTTACGAGTCCATCTGAGGTACCTTTCCACGATGGGTTCGGTTACGAGCCGGGCCACTTCGGCAGCAAGCACGGCTCTCAACACGTCGTAAATGCAGTCCTCAAGAAACCTCCCGAGATAACGTCTTCGGCAACTTGCATCATTGCTGGCAGCCCCGAGGCACCCATAAGTCTGTCGAGGAAGTAACCGTCGAAAATCTAATGTCTCAATGAAATGAAATTCCATATACCGCGGGCCGCGGTACTCATTTTAACGAATACTTTCATATGTTCTTTTAACGTATACGTTACGACACAGATTTACGTCTACTGACGATAACTGCTGAAGTGTTCCAGCAAAACAGACCGTCTACTTGTATTATTTAAAGACTATAGACTGTATTAATGGTTTGTATCGACCTCTTTGTCGTATCAAGGAATTTGTTTCGGTTTCTTGAAATCTGAAGGATTGAGAGCTCATACGTTTTGTGTATTGGAATGTATTGACCCGGTTTATAGTGGTAGTAATGATAATGTCCGCGTGATGTTATTCACATAATTTTTACAACTTCGAATCTTTGTAACTAAAAAATCGATAAACGGCTGTATATTGGTTGGGAACAGCTCTTAGATGCGGCATGTAGGTCTGGAAAGTGGGTCTTTTGTTTAAATACATCCCAAACCAGCTAAACAAAATTGTTCAAAACAAGCAGATGTGAAAATAGGCCAAGATGAGCTATAAATGACGGCTTGTGGTTCTGACCTCCCGACGACTTGACATTCCAATAAACCCTCCGATTCAAGCCCCCCCCCCCACCCGAGCATCCTTCGATTTCCTCTGCAGAGAAAGAGAACACTACCGTTCTAAAGACGAGCTGTAAATCTCTCCAGATCTGAAACCAACGCTAGACTCGAGATTCCCCTGTCCCTGTGGTTTTTCCGCTGTCGTTTCTTTGGCAGTTGTATTTGGGTCAGGTAATGCCCTCGTAAGCCTGAGTTTACTGGCTAACACTCTGGCCCTTTATTACCCATCGCAGCGCTGGAAAACAAGAAGATATCGCCCGCTGATGGAAGAGCAACAGAGGGGATTTCAAGAGCTCTACTTTGAACGGTCAATCTGAGTTGCTGTTGTGATCTCTTAAAGAATAAAACCACCTGCTTGATAGTGCTGGCCTATTTTCCTTGAGTCTCGACGTGTAGACTACTACGTGCCCAAAATGTTGCGCCCTCTTGTTCACTTTCCCGGCATTAATGAAAGATTCAATTTCAAACTTATAGAAAGATTTTAAAGGGGTGTTGGAATGCTTCCAGAGAGCCCCCACCTAGCCTCTCCTCCAACAGAATCATAGCTCCGCTTATAGCTGCTCCTTAGGGCCAAACGTCACAAACGTGGTTCAAGACATGTTTAGCAATATTTGTTAATACATCTAATACATTCAGTTTCAGGCAAATTCAACAGAACTGGCACACAAAAAGCACAGGGGAAATAAGATAAAGCTCGTGAAAAAAAGAAAAATCTTTGTTTAGAACGGATATGAAGGAAATAGTGTACAGTTTTTTCAGAGTATACGTTCTGAATAGCACACAATATTCCAAGGAAGGTCTTTGTCATGCTACGAAGGACTTAAAAGCAAGCAAATCATGACAATTAGAAGAAATACAATTCCAAAATCAATTTCATTTTTCAAATTGTCAGTAGCATTTTCTTCCCTTTTCTGTTTTTTGGGGGGGTTCTTTTGTTTGAAGTCATACATCGATGAGGCCTAAAGTCTTGGGAACCAGGAAAGTGCCGTAGAAAGTGCAGGGGTCTACGCGTTCCCACGCACCGCTTCCGATTTCATCAATGAATAGCGACAGCCTCAAACATCGAGCGTCTCCCGCCGTTGTAGTGGCAAATGGTTTCAGTGTCTCGTGTCCGAATAGATGAAACACGAAACCAGAGTCAGTTTCCATTCAATCGCAAGTGATCTGCGCTCACCGAATCGGGATTTCCTCTGACGCTTCGTAATACTATAGTATTATACTATAGCACGACTCATCCGAGTCCCTCGCATGAGAGAAAACAGCCTTCCTCCGTGAAGGCTTAAGAAGATGGTTTTGTAAATGAAATTAAAATGCACGTTCACGACAGGTACAAAGTTACGAAGGTAAAGATCCGATCTGTGCTACAGTAGCGTGTTTCGAAAATGTTTAATATTGCCACTGTGAACGCAACCCATCTGAAATTTACCGCGTTTGAGTAACAATCAATAATACGTTCATTTTTAACTGTCGTTTTTCATATTTTTTCTATTGGAAAGTTACTCATAGTTTTGCATGCATGTCTTATTTGGTGCCAGATTGGGGGTTATATTGCAGGTAAGGGCGCCCCTTTTTTTTTAATTTCTATGGTTCTCATATTTTCTTGGCCTTGAAGAAGGGTCGGTCGGACGAACACAAATCTGGGGTAATAATACAATTATGTTGAACGCACATAGGCTAAATAAAATGATGCAAAAAGTTCAATGTATGACTGTCTTGTTCTGAATTAACTTTTATTTCCATGACTTAAGAACAAATAAAAAAGAACCCGTCGTTGGTAATCTCTACATTGCTAGTACAGTGTTTGCTGTTCATCGTACATGCACATTGTACCTACGTGTACACTATACATGTACATGTACGCGTACGCGTACTTTGTGCAAGAAGTATGGCACAAGCACTGTTCGTATCGTTGTGAATGCACGTATAAAAGTTACGTGATATTAGACATTATTTTCAGCGTTTTTTCCACGAAATTGGAAAGATTATTCTTATTTCTTTGAGTTTTTTCTTGGTAAGAAATTCCAGTCAGGGTCGGCGGCATAAAAAAAGGTGTTTTCTTTCCTCAGTCGGGAGCCAGAAATAGGGTCGGTCGGAAATGAGAACCACAGAAATAAAAAGGGACGCCCTAATCGATTTTCAGCCAAGATTTTTAATTTTACTGACATTGCGCTCTTTTGTCTTTTTAAAAAGGCAAAAATGAAAATGTACAGTTAAAAGTGAACGGGTTCAATATATTAGTTTGAATCAACCAATCATAACCGATGGCACAAATTGCTCAAATTCCAATCGAGAATTTAAAAAGGACAGAACAGAGTACATGCGTCCTTAAACGTCAACTCCTTCAGAAGTTGGAATACATAACTTGAAATAAGTATAGATCAGTTTACACGATTCAATTTGCACCAGGGATGTATTATATATTATTCTTTGAAATGCATACCAGAACCGGCGCGTGAGTCAGGCGTAACTACAATGTCACTGCCCTTCTTGTCCAAACCCTACGAGCTCAAAAGAAATGAGTTCATTAAATATTCGTCCGTGCATTCCGACGCCTTCCGATGACTGTGCTGTACACACCTATCAACATCTTGCTCTCGGCCATCCTGTTATTAATTTTTCCCCATGAATTCTGCTAGTTATGTGAGATTTTTCCTCATGAATTGCACGGTTCTCCGAGCCGCTTTCCAAGTTGAGGAAACTGAGCACAATTCATCGCTACAATTCAAATCAAGATCTACGGCCGGAAAATATGTTTTGCCCTGAATATTATTAGGACCCCGCCTTAAAGTTTTGAATTATATTTTAATTGCTACATGCATTGATTATGAAAATAATTCTGAACACAGTGGCACTATACAACTTATTTTGAGCAAGGAGGGGGGGATGCGGCATGTGAAAGCACCGCGGAAATGGCCCGGCACATCAAACATGCCGAATAGAAAGGCATAGCTTTATGCACACACGTACAGCCCAACAAGCTCTGACTACGGAACAAGCAGCGCCACGCCACATGTACTTTCTGTACGTCATGAAATAGTCGCTTTCGAAGGTTTTCAACCTAAAGCTGAAGATATCGGCCCATAATAGGCAAATGACTTGAAATTTACAAACATATGCTCAAACGGAAAACACAAGACATATAAGAAGCGAAATCATTAGAGGGGTTTAATAATTTACCTGTCATTGACATTTCTATGAGAGAAATCAACGAGTAGAACGTGAATGCAGAAGGGTGAATGCGACTTTAAGATGAGTATTCTCAAGGATAGACCGTCATCAATATTAAAGATGTTAGTGAAGTAAGTAGTGGAAACCGATTGACAGCTAAGATCTCACAAATAGGATGAGATATTAACCCACTGCAACCTTTCCAGTACTGATACAATATGGTTTCTTAGCAGGTCAATGAAAGAACGGAATTATGGTGCCTCGGCTTTTTCTTGAAAACGCTGAAGACGAAGTCACCTAGAAATATCAGCTATGCAAACAGCCTCGATAAAGCCGCGGAACTCGTGGCGGTCATTACGCTTCGAGTGTTGGTGAATTGGCGCCATAGCATCACGTTCCAAAAAAAACAAAACGGGGGAAAATAATTGATTATTTTTTAGCAATATTTGCTTTTCCCGTATTGCGCTTAATGTTGTGTTTTGTCTGCAAATATTAACGCAGGGAATTTGCAAACGCCATTGTGAGCCAGTTGACGTTTGTTTGTGTAACTTGCTAGGATTGACATTATTTTTGCGTGCTGACATGGACAAAATGTGCCGCATATTTTCTTATACGGCTTTATGTTCGTCAAAGGTTTTTGCAGATAATCTGAGTGGAAGTTCCTTATCAATTTCGTTAAGCTCGGCGAAAGTGATTTATAGACTTTTATAAATAGCCTTTACCGGTCCATCCGAACTGTCGGTACAATAAATCTGTGTAGGAGTAGCTTTGACGGTGCGACTGCAAAACCCATGTCTTGGCACTGATACGGGCTTATGAAGAGAACACTGTGTACAATTCCTTCGTGTCGTAACGCCTGGCATTGCGCCCCGACAGCATGCAGCCAAATTAGATTCATTAGGCTTGGTATATTCCGCGCGACCCGTTCAATTCGCAGGGGCAATCGGCGGGAGTTTGCGATAGCGGGAGATTTATCATTTCATCAAATTAGATTTGAGCGGTTGGTAAAGAAGAACGAAAGAGAAAAGGAGACGATGGAGGGAGATTGTGTTGGATAGAGTGACTCCAAGGAGGGTTCAGGGGTCCTTTGCGGGACATTTTCTCGGCGAGTGTGCGCGGCACGCCACGGCCCTACGGGGGAAGGCGGCTTGCGCGGGGGGTCGAGACACTTTAGCAGTTGTCTTCAGTAGACGAGCCCTCCACCGCGAATCAACGCACACTCTCCCAGGTCCGCGTGCGCGTGGAGAGAGCCGTGATTTATCGCGATGGACGCACGGGGACCTGGCAGCCCTCGCCTTCGATCAATTCATCATCCGCGGCTTGTCATTCCTAATCCCATTTGTCAAAAAAAAACATTTCTATTCTCGAACCATTAAAGTCGTGTAGGTTATGTTAAAACTCCTGGCGGAATTTACAGTATAAAATGTTGTGAATGGCGGGCCGCACGAAGCGGATTTCCACCGTGCGCTCCGGATGACGTAACCGTACTTTGCCCAGGCTATGCATATACATCCCGCGCATTCGCCCACGTTTATTTATAAAGACCGCCAAACGTTATCAACACTGTCAAGTGTGAAACCTCCTGAGATATAAATATTTATCTCGGGGTCCGACTGGTCCTCATTTCTTTTCTAGCACGTGATCCTTCCGAAGAAATGACTCTGATCGCGTGTAGTATGTGAAACAGGTTTAATTAAATCTCCTCCGATCCTTTGAAAACCATACTCGTGCTCCAAGATGTGGCAATTTATATGCATCATTAAAGGTGGGAATCGAGTTACTTGATTGATCTAAACATCTTGTGGCAAAATGTAATGCAATACAACGGCCTACATGTCTGGCGAGTAAGAATTTCTTCAGTTCGCGCTCGCAGACAAAAATGTTGTATGAATCAGTCTGTTATCTAACACACAAAGTTACACTTGTATGTATAATAGACGTTAATGGGTATTGTCAAAGTTTTATACCAATAGGCCAATGAACTTAATCGTAAGCTGAAGGCTTGGGCCTCGTATCAGAATTCAGCGTGAACAAAGAAAACTGGCAGAAGCGGAAATTTTGAACCTGCGACCTCCGGACTACCGTACCGGCGCTCTACCAACTGAGCTATCTTGCCCTATGTTGGCGGTCTCCCAATTTGTCAGTATCTTTGTTCAGGGGGCGCTAGTCAGCCTCATAAACCCACAATGCCGTATAGCCAGAGATCACGCCCCAACTTTTCTTCACGCCCCAAGTTCCAGTGTTGTTCAAATTAGAAACTGAAAATAAAAAATTACCTAGTCAGTTTCCCTTGGTTTGTTTGATGATATTTTAATTAAATCGTGGGAACTTTTAAAAATGATCAATACAAAACATATTCAGTCCATATTCAGGAACTGGTTACTCTTGCATAAACTCTACCCCGGCAAATTTAAAGGCAAAACCTAACCCACGTTGACTTTAAATCGGTGATCTCGCCATTTACACGTTTTCCACTAACCCCTTGGGGCTAAATGCCCGAATGGGGGTCATCTGCACGCACAACATCTTCCCAGAGTTGATTTTGATTTCACAATTCA
The DNA here is from genome assembly GCA_032356045.1 of Mediaster aequalis. Classification (NCBI taxonomy): domain Eukaryota; kingdom Metazoa; phylum Echinodermata; class Asteroidea; order Valvatida; family Goniasteridae; genus Mediaster; species Mediaster aequalis. The sequence continues at coordinate 1,960,998 of JAULKO010000177.1, read as the reverse complement.
ATTTCGTCTCATTCTCCAGACGGTGCGCTGCGGTTATACACCACGGTGACAGTGATGGTTAAGTAACCACGAACCAGGGCCTTTAATTAAATTGGTTGGGTGGCGGTTAGCGAGAAAGAAGGTCTCGGAGATAATGTAACAGACGGCGGACATCTGGACTCGTGACAATATTAACGAAACACGAGTAACAGTTATGAAATCTGAGTGACTTGAATTGCCGTGACAATTGGCAGGTTTCCAAAAGTGTGTCGGGGACTTTTTTGAAATGTACTTTTCAAGAAAATATTTGGAATAGGGCCATTACATCACTTGTTTTGACAAAATGTAACGTTGTCAACTTTCTAAAACGAAACCATCACGCTTAACCTACATTTCGACAATTATGATATAGTGTGTTAATTAAGATCATACTGATAGGTTTGGTGTTGCAAGTATACCGATAGCTGAAGCAAACAGTTCTTTTGAAGGAACAACTCGCTTAGTAGTACATGTTTCACGGCTGGGGTATTACAACGGTGGACTAATCTCATGTGACACAGTGAGGTTTCAGAGAAAAACAATTGCAGTTGCCAAGACAGACGGGCAGAACAGTCGGAATGAAATCACCACATCTCGGAACCTGACAAATCAGAAATAGGAGATAATTCGCATACTTTTACCACACATCGCAAAGCTTTAGAAGACCTCACTAAGATTTGAAACAATAAAATGGCCCTCGGTTAATTAATTAAAGTAAGTATTTTAATGCGCTGTGCTAAAAATTAATCTGTCCGTTGATAAAACAGTGAGATACTTAAAGAAAAAAAGGAAAACGGCAAAGTCTCTTAGTCACTGGGTCGATGACATACGAAGGATCGTTTATAAAAAAAAATCCGGAACTCTGTATAATCAGGCTGGGTTTATTTTCATAATTTGAATAACTGATAGCACGAACGAGGATATATCCATCAGTACTGTCAGCGGTCTGTCCAGGTCTCATTAATATTCTGTCATGCTCAATAGTTCGTTATTATGATCTGACTTCGGCTTGATTGCTTCCCGTCGGTGAAAGCCAACATCGTTTCTGCGGTATTGCGGGGGTGAGGAGGGTGTGGGCGAGAGCAAGGAGCGAACTTCTCCCTCTGGTCTTTCTCCTTCGGAGAAAACCTAAATATGGCTGGGAAGCAATCAGTTTAAGATGATTACTGAACTCAAGTTTTCAAAATGATTTGTTTAATCCAGACTGCCTTAACGATCTATTCATGACAAAGTTATTAAATAAAGGCTGGGGATGCAGCGTTTGGGATGCGCGACCACCTTTTTAAATAAAATATCAAAGGGCGTAAGGGCTTGCTAATTTATTTATTTTCATTCTTTCTGGTAATGAAACCAAAGATTCCTCAAAATTGTATGCGGCACTGAAGCTCGAGAGCCCGAAGAAGATGATGAGGAAATGTTCAGTTTCAGAGGTGGGAGGAAAACCCCGAAATGATATACTGAAGAAAACTCACGGACTCATGCAGGGACCGAAAACCGAACCCACGTGTCGGCCCTGGTGTCGGTCAAGCCCACGTGTCGGCCCAGGTGTCGGTCAAGCCCACGTGTCGGCCCAGGTGTCGGTCAAGCCCACGTGTCGGCTGGGCGGGGATCCAACCCCGGGGTTCCACGGGTGAAAGGCGAGCAAAGGAGCACTGCGCCAACCTGTGGCCAATTTCATAGAGCTGCTTAAGCACAAAAATGTGTTTAAGCACAAAAAAAACTTGCTTAGTGAAATCAGGTTACCAGCCAAATCTCCATGTGATTGTCATGCTAAGCAAACAACAGCTAAATACCAGTCACAAGCAACATACATCACGTGGATGTTTGGAGGGTAACCTGATTTTACTAAGCAATGTTTTTGTGCTAAGAAGCTCTATGAAATTGGCCCCTGACTCGCCATGTGTACAAAATCCTCAAAAATAACAACGAGTAAGGAAAGATTGATTCAGTACTGCTATTTGAATAAGAATAATACACAATTTAAAATTTCCGTGCATCCTTGTACTGTCGTCATTGAAGTGATTTCTCATTTCCGAGTTTTTTTTCCCCTTCGGAATTTCAATCAGTGCTGTGGTGTCAGCGTAACCACTGCCGTCTGCCTTTTTGTGTACGTAACCGATGTCACGAGAAATTGTGGTCTCACCACAAGCGAAAATGAGAACAAAATATCTCAATCAAAATATATACGCCAGTGTCGGATCCAGCGATTGGCATGCGAGGCGGTGCTGTGAATCGTGGTCGCTCTCCTTGAATGCAGGCTTGTATTCATGGCCATTACCAACTCAATGAACACAACCGGCTGTTCAAATGTTAACCGCTTAATATTTTTTTTTCAAGTTGAATTGATGAAAGGACGAAATGGACCATGAAAACCACGGGAGGCGTAATAATGCTGCTTTAATAATGCCAATATGCATCAGTCATTTTCTGTATTTTTCCTTGTCTGGAAAAATAATAAGATTCAGATAAAGGTTTTAGTTTAGTAATCATTGTCTGATGTCATGTTTTCACTGAGTTATAATGTAGGACATACAAAAGTACACTGGTAAGGGAATACCAGATACCAGGCTCAGGCGTTAACAGGATTTTCTTTTACTTTTACAGGGTTTTTTTTCAATACAGACGTATTATTCTAAACTAATTTCTTTCTAAGTACATTATATTGAATGCCCTTGGCTCAATGTACAACGAAATTTGAAAATGTTTGAAGTAGAAAATCACTGCATTCGTTTCACTTTATTTCTCCAAGCATTTTTCCAAACCTCCTTTTTCCCATCGTGTGTGCAGTTTTATAATTCACGCTTTACGTCTTTTTTTGGTTTAGAGCTGTAAGAGAAGTGTTCTATACAGCCCGCCATTCCATTGAGTCCTTAATTTTGACACTGCAAAAATAAATGTCTTTGTGCCAATGTACAACTCTGTGAAATGTTTCGACTGAATAAAAGAAAGTGGAAAATCACTGGGTTCGTTTCCTCAGGAGTGGCGTTCCCGCCACTTGACTAATTCCTCATCCCTAATCACAATGCATTGATGCAGAAAATTGGCAGCCAGACGTTGCTAAGGGACATCCTTGAAAAAGGGCGGGAAAGCGCTTTCCAAAAATGTGCGGAATCTGATCACTGATTTAATGAAGAAGTGCTTACATTTGAATAAGCCGGCGATTTACCAAAACTCGCACGAGTGTTAGTAGTTTCTGAATGCGTATCTTGCCTTAATACTATAAAGCAGCTGAAACGTAAACTGTTTTTGTGTTCAACTGCTCCAAAATTCAAATAAAACCAAAAACAAACTGCAAAATATTGTATGTTTGTAAGAAAATTAAGTGTCCACTTTTTCTTCAAGTCAACTGATTTGAACAGGTACAGGCGTATGCAAATCACCGTCTGTCTGTATTATGTATCGGCTTGTAGGGCTGTCTGTGTGTGATCAGTCTGCCTGGCTGACCATTGTTCGTCTGTTGTCGTCTGTAGGTAACTTGTCTCCGATCATTTACATTGTTGCTTTTTTTCTGCCTCCAGCAGTTGATATAAGTCTGTTTTTTTTTTCTGTCAGCCGGTGAGCTATGTATCTTGCTTTAAAACGTTCAACACGATCTCAGGCAACTACGAAATTTCATAAAAACCATATGTGCTAAATACGTGCTCTTTGTTTTTCATTTTATCCTCGAAAGCAGATAAGTTGAAAATAAAATCAATTAATTACAACTTCAAAAAAAGCTCAATAGATAGGATTTTTTTTAAAATTTTTAACAAATTCGGGAAAAACTTTATTTTTAATGCACTTCGTTTTACAACTTCAAAAAAAGCTCAATATATATATTTTTCAAAATTTTACAAACAAATTCGTGAAAAACTTAATTTTTACTGCATTTCTGTTTCAAACCAATCAAATATGAAAATTCGTAGCTGCACAACTACGAATGTTCATATTTTGACTGTTTTGAAAAACAATGCCTTCAAAATGAAGTTTCTCCCGACTTATGTCAAATTGTTGAAAATCATATCTATTGAGCTTTTGAAGTTGCAATTAATTGCTTTTATTTTCAACTTGTACCGGTTGCAGGGATAAAATGACAAAACAAAACACGTGTTTCCTACGTTTGGCCGATTATGAAATTTCGTAGTTGTTTGCGAACGTGTATCTTAGCTTTTGTCAGACTGTTTGTCAGTCTGTATATTTGGGTATTTGTCAGTCCGTCTAGACCGTGCACTTCTTCCCCGTCTGTCAAGCGAAGAGGTCCTCAATGATGTCGACACTTTACATCTCACATTCGCTCTCCCGTCTCGACTTCCCCACTCCGGTCTATTCACTCTCCTCACTGCCCTGCCTCCCATTTAGAGTTTTTGTCACTCCATCGTGCCCGATTTCCTCCTCTTTTTCCTTAGCCGGGGCCCAGACCCTCTCACCCGCCCGCCCACTCTTTCCCGTGATTGTTCCCCCTTGAGGGTAGGTAATGAGAGACAAGCGACACATCAGCTCTCATTGCGAGCCGGAGATGAGACCGGGGCAAGGGCTCTAGTGTGCCCGGGCATCCTAAGCAGATGAATCGAGGGCAGATGGATGGAATTCACTGTTTCCTTTGCACCCCTTCTAGCATTTTACAAACCTTTTTTTTCCTACGGTGCGTTCATTTCTAATCTACGCTTCATGTCTCTTTCAATCCATCGATTCCCAAATTTTGAAAAATACAAAATAATATAATGTTGTTACTTTGGCAGCCCCACCGTGAAGTGTCGTTTAAATCTAGTTTTTACTAAGTTTTCCACTGTTTGTTGAACCTTGTGCTTGGTGCTGTCCATATGGCTATCCATATCAAACTGATTTTTTTTGTAAAAATGCATTCATAATCACGAAAACCACTGTAATAACAATCGTTTGTGGAGTAAGCACTCAGCCACATTTTGCTATCTTTACGTCCATTGAAACTGAACCTATTTTCGTAACTGACGAGTCAGCATTTGTCCGTATGAATATTTTTGGCGTGTTTTGATCATTAACTATAATTTGTATCAATCTGAATGATAGGTAAATACGGTTTTTAAGTGACGAAAGATGGTTATACTCAGTTGTAATGCATTTTCTTGTATGACCGTTTGATCAGCATTTGTTGGCAGGAATCGTGTCGAGCCAACAGTCTACTGAATCATGTTCCTTCTCTCCAAGGGACACAGCCTCGAGATATTTTCCCCGGTCCGTATCATTCGTCCGGCGTTTTACACAAATAAAAAAGGCGAGTCGGCATTGTCACAGCAATGTGGAGCAATTATGTTAACCATAGTGGCAATCTTGATAGACATTTCGAGACGGTATGAAAGGAGTTTATAGATGTCGGGAGAATCATTTTTTTTAAGTGAAGGGCTGCTCATGAATTTAAACGCCACAGTGGTACAAGTCTTTGGGGGAATTAAGCCTCATGGATCCGACCTTGCATCCGACGTCATCACGTCAAGAAGGGCAAGTCTGCGTCCATCTTCGATATGTCCCTCTGCGACAGGAAGGGGTAGACGTTTTGTGTTTTTATTGTCGTTGAATTTAAATAACAAAACAAGCCTCAGCAAGGGCGCCCTGTGTAAGGTTTTAGTAGGTACCA
>JAULKO010000177.1:1817101-1828370 GCA_032356045.1 Mediaster aequalis | reverse complement strand
ACCACAACATTCCTCAAGCACAATGACCACCACAAAGGAGGGGGGGTTCTCTCCGTCTCATATCGTGCTCCATATGCCTCCACCTCCTCCCTTACTCCGCCGGTGGACACACACACATAATATAGGGAACTTCTGAAAAAAATGCCGAGTACAGGAACCTTGTAGGAATTTAAAACCTCGACAGTGTAAGCCTAGAAGTCCAAGAAAGAATCTGAAACAACACTTCTTGATTACTAACTTGCACACTTTCGAATGTTTATTCAGTGAGGCCTTTAAACGTATATAACATTTTCAACTTTTTTTATGTTTAACATTTTCCATCGTTTTATGAAAGTGGCCCTTAAATTGGCCATTTTCCTCTCATCTTTGCAACAAGAGAAAGAAAGTAATATAATACACAATAAATATGTACACAAAAAAAGTGACTGGCAAAGAGATAGCTTAATGACGATACCTTCGTAAAGCGGTACAGAAAAACAGAGTTGCTTCTAATATCCAGTGCAACTATAAGGCATAAATAACAATTGGTTGTATTTCAATGTCAAATTCCATTTGATACTTCTTATAATCACAAAGTCCCTTCGGTTCACACAAGTTGTTCAAATAAATACTTGCACAGTAACGTGTTCTGTAAAAGACCTCATCAGGCCATAACGTGTACCGTACTGACAAAAAATATAAGCTGACAATTTCGGTTGAGAATTCGCTGGAATTCCTGATCATTTTTAATTTTTAATTTTCATAATTTTTTTTTACAAAGGTCGCACTGAAAACCAACAGAACATGAAAGCGCGCTTAATTACTGAATACTCTGTAGAAAAATACAAGTTTGTCCATCTTTTGAATGTTTCTCTCTTCTTTATGAATAGTTTAGTTTTTGTTGTTTAAGTTTCAGACCAAATAAGCACAGACCTGTGGCCATCATTCTTGGCAAATGGTGTGAAGTTTACAAATGGAAGCATGGAAGTTCATTGAAGACAGCCTGTATCCCTCACATATAGATCAAGAAAGAGCCTCCCCTTTGTTGAACATTATTCCGATTGTCAACCGTTTTTGAGGAAGTATTGTTTCAAAGTGGATGGATTCCTCCAGAGATACCTTTTTTTTCCACAAAAGGCTCAACGTGCCCCATACGATTTATATGGGAAAAGAAAAAAGGGGAAAGAATTCCATATCTCATCGCCACCTCAGACCTCATGTACAAGTCTATGGGTCATGACAGAAAAAGTATTTTCAAACAATAACTTGAAATTTTCTCACTCCTAAATTAGTGTTTCTTCATCAGATTTACACTTCTTGGTAGTTGTCAAGTCATAGTAGGAAGAAAAAAAGTGGTGGTGAGATATGGAATTATTTCCAAAAAAAGGTCACTAACACAGTGCTCTCTGGGGCATGAGACATGATTCAAATCATTTGAAAGTTATCTGACTATTCCGGGTTCTAAGCAATGGTAAAAGATTTGTTTGGCCACGCCCTCAGGAACAGGGCAACACCTATACTACGTGGGAGTTTATTTCTTGACGTAATTCCAAAATCAACAAGCCACTGTTAAAAACACGTTCCCACTGCTACAATCATCCAATTGTACATGACCTTGGTTGCACCACTTCATGTACACGGACTGTGTATTAAGCATGCAACTAGAACAGCATTTGCAATGATTCAACAGAGCTATACAAAATCAGACTGCATTCCAAGCTTTAAAAGACAAATGATATGAGATTTGTAAGGCTATACTTGTTAAGGGAGGTTTGAGAACTTTGTACATTGACGATGTTCCCTTATCAATCAGTATGCTTTAATACTATAGCATCATACACCAGGCCTTTCCCATGCAGTTCCATGGCCGTTACAGCATGAGGTGGCTTTAGTTTTATCCAGGGCATCAATTCAATACATATTTCCAGTGAACACCCATACTTCCCCCTTTATATTATACATGCCTTTCACAAGCAGCCCAAACAAGTCCAAGGTTAAACAAATCTGCACAGAACTGACCTATACATGTGATGTGCTAACACAGTACCAAATGTAGACAGTGATGTCACTGAAACTCCTTGGTGAAATGTCAACCGTTTGCACAGACAAGGGGTTTGGCTACAGATTTTTGTCCTCCAACAATGGGGAGTGATGTCAAATTGGTGGAAAGTGAAATAAATGATTTGGTAGAGTGGGAAGAAAAAAGAGAATACTTGACATGAAACTTGTTAATCATTTAGACAGAGAATGGGCACAGCCAGTGGAAATGGTATGCAGCTGGTAACCACAGCTAGAAAACATACCCAACATGCTGTACAATGTGTGACTGGTCATGAGAAAGCTACCAGCTGCACAATCTGACCAATGAGATGTCATCAGTTGTAGACAAATTTGTTTCAAGTACAAGGTGCCAATTTCACGGAGCTAAGCACACGATTTTGCTGAGCACAGAAAGGTTTTTCTTGGCAAAAAAAACCCTGCCAACCAAAATATCACGTGATGCATATTGCTTGACTGGTTCTCAACAAATTTCTGCTTAGCAGGGAAAAAATGCTAAGCATTTTTTTGGGTGCTGAGGGGCTCAACAAAATTGGGCCCAGGTCACGGCCAGCATCGACATCATAATGGTACATTGCTATAACACAACTTACAGTGTACACGGGAAACGCTTTCTGAAGATGTTACAAAATTATGTGGCAAGGCAACTCAAGTTATATCATTATCAGCATTCTCTTTACACCATTAATATGTTTACAGTTCGGCAGTATATACTATACATTTTCATATTGTACAGACTAATATATAATCATCATTATTATATCCAGTTGCCTCAAGTTCAGCAAAATAACTTTCTCAAAGGCATATTCTCATGTGTAGAAACTTTGTGTATAAGCTTATGGACAATTTCTCAGCAACCCCGTTAATCAATAAATATACAATAGCCATGAAAGAATATTTAAGCACATCATTGTGTTTTCTTTGTGTTGTTCTGCATTTCATTTAAACGCAGAAGCATTTTAAATTTGCAAAAAAAAAAAAGACAAGAGAAGCAATTGACCTTTCTTTTTCTGTTAAATAGTAAACAAGAAATAAATAATACCAGTGTGAAAGGTCATCTCAAAGTCTCTTTAAATTTGGCTGTCATCTCACTGACCAATCAAAGGAATGTACCCTTACAAAAGACTGTACAATATCTGTCTGAAAGGTTTAAAATGACTCTATGCATAAATATTTATCTCTATAGATACATGTACAATACATTCATTGGTAGACTGAATTTGTTCAAGTTGATGCCGGACAAACTGTTGTTATCCTTCGGCCTTTTTAGTGTGAGCGATGAACCCGGCTGACGAGTGAAAGTCCAAAAATGTAGAAAACCAAAATTTGGATTTAATCAAGAGTCAGAAATGTACGTGAACAGACAGGCCTTGTCTGTCCAACTACGGTATATCCCCATACCATTACCCGAGGCTCCCCTATTCACAAAAATGCAAGCACTAAAAACAGACACAGAAACAACACAATCTTTCCATTGTCACACGACTGTACTGCCATTTGAATTGGACAAGCACTTTTCAGGAGACCCATTTTTAACAGGTAGTTGCTTCCGGAAGCAACCATCCTAAATGGAACGCCAATTTACACCGATTGTCAACATATGAATCAGTAACATTTACGGGATCATTATGCTGTCAGTATGCGGGACTAGCCACCAAACAATTGCAGGGGCCATCCGTTTCCAATTTTTCTCTTGATATTTCAGTTCATCAAACTTGTATAAAAATAACTGCAACAAAAATAAAAACCCAAACACATCAGGTGTCTTGAATACTCCACCCATACAATCAATGCTAGAGAAAAGGAACTAGTAAATGGCACTTGACAGTGGGAACTAATAAAGTACAATTTGGGGGTTTACTTGATCACTTTCACTGAGATTCTACATTTTGTGGGGGACTCGTATTTTATTTGTAGGTGAAGGCAAGCCACTTTTGACGATTTGAATTTGTCTGAACAGTCTGACTGGGAAAGCTTTTATAAGGTCTCTCAACTAGAGTTATAGGCACTTTTTTAAAAATCACAATTCCCTTGATATTTTCTAGAATTCGGTTACAATGAAACAACCAAAAACCCAAATATAAAAAAAAAACAAAATAGGCATACCTGTACCTACATGTTTTCATGTCAAAAGAGGGCGCTATTCATGAAAGATAAGTACTTTTACACGTGTGTGTGAATATCAATGGAGTTTAATTGATAGAAGTTTATAAATAGTAAGATTAACAGGCTGACATCTTTGCTATGGTGTCGGTTGTTGTTTCCAATTAAATGCATAAGGCAATGCTTTCATTTTAAGTTGTTTTTGTTTTTTGCTTTTTTTAAAAAGATCTCATTCTATTGGATATTATTCATAGAAGCATCACAAGCTGCTTGGAATTCTATAAATTCATGCGACTTTAAAAGGGATCATATTTCCAAACCTTACTTCTTCCTTTTTGTGAAAGCCGTTTAAATTTTACTCAAACCTGTTGAATATTATGACACCTATGTCAATTGTGTGGTCTTTTTTTTATATAAGAATAACACGACAGATGTCACACTGTTTAACAATTTCATTATTCGTTGATTAAACAAACAATATTTAATTTTCACATAATTACCAAGATATTTGTGTAATTTGAGATCTTAAAATTCTTCTATCATCTCCGCAGAAGATGCGAGCACACAAATTACAAAAAAAAATACAATTTGAAGTACAGACAGCAACCATATGAAGCAATACCAGGACACTATGTGTTACCATTCATGTTTCACATGGTTGCAAGGGATTTAGTCTACTCTGTGTAAGCAAGGATTCTCTAACTATGTAGTAAGCGCAGACAGTTTGCACTCATCTTCTTAGTCCAGAATGGTGACAATTGACATACAATTTCAAGTTGAGCAGCGCCTTGAAATTTGGCCCCATTTACAACGACTATAGATTGGAAACCATTCACCCTTGTTCCATAATCCCACTATTATATGTTCAAGCTTTAAGAGAGAAAATAAAATTGGGGGGGGGGGGGTTGTGTCACACCTTCAATGGCACTCGTCACAAAATATGTCATCAAGAATGACAGAATGATGGGTTTCCGTCGCTTGTGTCAATGTTTATTACACTGCGCACATCACTGCTGTACGACATCATATGGCTGGAAACAGCAATGACAGGCACTGCAAACGTCTTACTTCCTGCATTCAGTCAAAACATGTAAAGGTGCAGGAGTTTATATAATATTTGTTGCCCAGGCCCAATTTTTTCCTCCTCTGCAAACTCATGTGCACCAACACTGGATTAGGCAAAAGCATGCTGCAAGCTACACAGCTGAAAGGCTGGTTATACACAGCGCCAATTAATTTAAGATCACAGGTGAAATGAATAATTCTACGGGTACTGTCATTACATGATTTCACACAGTGATACCACACAGGTGGTCGCCAAAGATCACTTTCATTTTATCAGCATTAATCATAAAAACATTCAGTTTAACAGCTGCTTTAATACTTGATGCATACTTTACAAATCAATTTGATCAGGTCGTTATCGTTGTATGCACTGAATGCATGAACATGTTATTTGCGTGGTTCAGGTTTTGTGTACAAATGACTGATTCTGGCATAATGCCTACCGAACTTCAGCTTATTCCATGTGGCAGTGATGGTAACGGCTTGTTTTATTCTCCCAATATCACCGAGTTGTTGAATTAAGAATGCGTACACCAACCCACACCATAAAAAGATTACCGGTAAATTCATCAATTTGATTATTAAAGACTGTTTTCCCAATTTGGGTGGAACATGGTAATCCTCAGCCACATGATTAAAGACTGTGTTCAAAGTTAATTAACGATGTAATCGTTGAAATGGGGAGTTCACGATTCTAATACACGTGCGTTACAACATCCAAGACTTGACAACTGAACTAAGTTTTCTTAGATTAAATCTCGCAAACTGGAATTCACGGTTTGATTTGCTTTATGTGCACTTAGTATCAACGTGTTGAGTTGGCAAAAGGTATGTGTGCAATAAAAGAACAAACTTGGCATGCTCCTCGGTTTAAGAGACTAAGCAAGTGGAAAAAGAAAGAGATTTTGTCTAGAAATGATGTCATAAACACAGGGTGAATTGCACGGGTAATAATGTGTTATGGAGGTGGTACACCCAAGTGCAACACTCCATGAACATAACTGCTTTTGCTGACAATTTAATGCAATGTTCTATTTGGATTCAAATGTCGTTCCATGCGACTGAATCCTAGCAAACAACTGAGTGTCTTTGTCGTGTATTCCGGGGGAAGAGCAGAACTGAGTGTTGTTACCATTTTAGCAAAATATCCCAGAATAAGTTATATTACAATTTGTATATCACAACTCTGGATAATATAAAGTATTTATAGTATATTCATCATCAGCGCTACAATTATAGCGTGACACGATTGAAAATTTTACAGTGCACTTGGAGAGTTTAAGAAAATATTGACAACGTACAAGACACATTTAGCACATGACTGTGCTAATCACACTGCTTACTTGTATATACTGAGCTGTTTAATTTTGGCAACAAGTTCATATGAATTGTGCTCAGGCTCAAACCAATGATTGCAACTGCACCTGAACTCTTCTACTTTCTGTTTTTTGTGCGTGTTTCTTTGGGCAAAAAGCTTGTGTTTCAGTAACAGCGAATTAAATAGGTACAAAAAAGTTTGTGTTAGTGGAAATGGTGCATCAATTCAGAATTACAGATAAGTATTCCCCCCCCCACTCTTTTCAGGTTCATACTGCTGTCACTGTTTAAAAAACAAAGAACAAATTCATGATAGCCTTGAGGCAATTGTCAACATTAAAAGCTGACATTGATTTTGAAATAAAAAAAACTTATTCTTGTTACTTATTATCCAGACAAATCGATCAATGAAAAGAAAATCAATACCGAAAAACGGTTTTTCTATCTTTCATACCTTCTAAGCAATTACCAGCACTTTTGGCCACTTGGGGTCTGGCAGAGCATAACGGTGAATGAAATCAATGTAATCTGACTAGCCCTTGGCCAACGCGTATTAACAAGTCTGACAAATGCATGGAAAGCCTAAGTGACTTGTTTGAGCATTACGGCCAAGGTTTTAAATCAGTTACTTCATTTTAATTCGACATTATATATCAAGGTATGAACGCATTCTACTCGGCAACAGTGCATCTTTTTGTGTTTAAATCTGGCCAAAATAAAAAGGAAAAAAAGAAGAGAAAAAAAAGTGTACACTGACTTAGAGTCCAAGATATAGAGAGGGTAGCGCATGTCAATTCCTGTGGGGCAGCGATGCGTTTTTACGTGCTTCTTACTCTAAAATTGGTGCAAAGGCCATATTATGATATATATATATTCAGTGTTTCCTTCCGCTCACATACAGAGAGACTGAACCATGACCATTGTAAAGACTGGTCCAACCTTGTTCCCACGGTGAGTGCTCCCAACGTACATTTCCCAGCCATCTTGCATTTTGGTCATTCTCTCCCTGGTAACTAGACTTTTCGATCACAAATATCTCAACATATTTGAGTATGTTCATTGGAACTCGTGAACGGGCGTTTTCTGCATGTCCAGTATTATGCAGCTTTGGTACAGTACGATGTCGCGTCACAGAGCAACATTTAGCAATTGGCAGGCATCATCGCACCAGGGAATAGTTTTGTGTAGATGCCCATTTTGTCAGCCACCGGGGGGCAGCATCAAAGCACGAAGCCTAACCCATGAGCGAGGTGTTGATGAAGGCCATCATTGAGTAGGAGATGCCTCGGCAGTCCAATGACCTATCTGGTGGACCTCTTGTCAGTCGCTTACGGCGCCCTCTGCTGGCCAGCTTGAGATGGGCGGGATGATTATGAACAATGCTTGTCAATCGGACGGAGATAGTCATGTCTCATCCTTGAGCTTCCTCAGACCGAGTCTGGCATAGCGAACCAGTTCCAGGGTGCTGCTGTGGAGGGTTAGGTGACCAAACTCACAATCCAACTCTTGGAAAAACTCTACAGGGTGGAAGAGGGGGGGGGAGGGGAATGAAATCAAAGCCTAAGATGAAAACTAGGCTAATGAGACGAGCAGAAACATTAGACTACAACAGTGTTGCACAGAAGTTGCAAAAAAGGTAAGGCTTACATTAAACCGTGAGGATTAACAACATTTGATTTTGTTTGCAGTCTGTGGAGAAACTAATAAAAAAATGCAGTGCCTGAAACAATCTTGCTCAGCAGCAATGTATATAAGATCCTTTCTTTCAGTGCTTTCTGAGTCTGATGCCAAAACAGTGACAAAAAATTGGTCTTAAATCCACGAGGAGCCCCCCAAAAAAAACTGAAATCTGGCTCAAACGTAGACTTGATCCTGGATTCAGAAGTACTTTTTCAACATCATAATGCTCTTGGAATCGTGCCTGGTCTCGGCGTGCTTGTAAGACCATTAAGACATTAACCACTCGACGCCGGACATTGAGATCGGATAACTCATAGACCAGCAATGAGCAAGGCCAGAAAATATCCCTCAGCGAGCCACAGCCATCGACCAAGGCCGGAAAATATGAGCCTGCAGCCCCATATGGCACCATCGTAAAAATAAATCCCGGCGTCAAGTGGTTAAACAAGTATGCTGGTGTCTATGGTCAAGTCTGGGCTGGAGCCAGGTCTCAAGTCAAGTCCAGACTTGAGTCTGTTTTTCCAGTTTTGGACTCAAGTGGACTTTAATTCTACTTTTTTGCCGATATTGCCTTGGACTCGGACCCAGACTCCACTACAGCGCTGCTTTCTCTTCAGACCACTGTCCTTGTTGTCAATAATATTCTTATAAGCAGCATGACCACACTTGCAATACAGCAACAAATCACGGACCAAGCAGTACGCAGTTTCATTTCAAACGATAGACACGTCACTCACCTATGTTTTCTTGTGCCAGAACATCTGCCTGTTCCCAGAAGTCCAGGCCGTAGTACCCACAGTTTGAATTCTGAATGAAGGTGGACATCATGTTGACGATATGCTGAGGGACGGAGACACTGGCTGGCGAGGACATGATGTGGGGCAAACCGTTGGTCAGCTTGTTGGGCTGCATTTGGGGCAGGGACGACGGCTGCAAGGCGTTGCTGCCGGCGTCGCCGTTGTTGCTGCCTTGCGATCCAATGCTGCCGACAGAACCCACGCTTCCCGCGGGGGACGGTGTCGGGGACATGGGGGAGGGGGTCCCTGTGTACCTGTTGCGCGGAGATGATGATGAAGAGGAGTGGGTACAGGTTAGCTGGCACAGCATGGCTATTTTGCAGTGCAAGTCAGCGTGCCTACAAGGGTACAGATCACAATGCGACAAACAATATTCACAGACACATCAGCCAAACGTGTACTCGGGCAAAACAGACAAGCACAGGAGATGTTGGAATGATAGGAAGAGACAGAGTCTACGGATTGACAAAGTACGAGACACAGATAGACCAGACTGTGTGATGGTTTAAGAGGACCTGGCACAACTACGTGACTTGCTTTATGGAAACGATTTGCAAGCCAACCAGAGTGCTTTCATGTAACTGGTACTTACTTTTTCTTTGTTAACATTTTGACCCGAAAATGGTTGTGTAATGCCAACAATAAAAAAAAAAAAAAAAAGGTCATACATCTGTGTTTTCCTAATTTCCCAACACCTGATGTTAAAATCTGCTTGCATTTCTATTAAAATGTTGCCCCCCTCCCCCTCCCCCAGTTTTTGTCTGCAAAAATAATTTGAAATTTTATCATAGCATTTGACAGATTTTTCCCCCAAAATGCACGACAAGTTTTGTGGACTATTCCCCCCCCCCCAGTCGGGGTATCATCCCACGTGCTCCAACACGAACGTCTGTTATGTGACGTCATCTTGGGCAGATATGTGACCAAAGCTGTTTATTGGTCGATAACTGATCCTGTTGCATTAGTTAACACAGCGGCCTCCACGAAGGCGTGATAGTAGACGCCCGCTGATTGGTCAAAATCTGGAGGTCAAGACGCGGGCTGGCTTGCATAATGAATCGCGGAATCTGCACACATATCATGCATGTCTATTACATAGACTACCCCCCCGCCCCCCGCCCCCCACCCACTTCCGCCTGTAATTTCTAGCCATTCAGCGTGGCATGCTATCTCAATTGGAACCAATCTGTGCTTCTATGAGTGACTTGCACCACACACAAATTAGAGTAAATGTAGATGTTGACAGTTTACCAAAATGGAAAAATGCAAAAGGATAGGGCAACAGGTGCTGACAATTAAAAGAAAAAAAAACAACAACAACCCAACAACAGGATTTTGGACTCACTTTGAGGAGGTCCAAGGTGAGGGAGCTTGGGCGGCCTGCTGGGATTTGGAAGAGTTCTTGAAGTGCTCCCCAAGCACTTTGGCAAGTTTCATCCCGCTGGCCTTCTTCATCTTGAACAACTTCATGTAGAGGAGCCCCTGGCAACGGTGGCTATTGAGGAGGAGCAATAGGATGCATTGGTTAACATCCTGCCATACCTTAATCACTTCAGTGGCAGCTACTAGCTATCCACTTGGCGAGCTTACCGGTGTGAAGCAGTCGTGCTGAATACGTCAATAGCTAAAAATATCGGCTACACTCTGTAGTAACGCCACTGAGAGGACTACATAACATACATTGTCATGTACACTTATTATTACCAAACTTAGTCTTTTTGCAGTGCAGTGTATAGTGGACTGTACATCAAAAGCCATTCCTACGGTGGTTAAAGAACAACAAGACGACAAGACAATCAACCATGCTACCCTTGTATGAAGTAAGTTGGCATACCGTTCTCCATAGACCTTTCTTTTGTTTGTACAAATTTGGCTTTGGCGCATGCGCATTCTCTGGTTGGCAAGCTGGATCAACTGGTTGGCACCGGAAAAATGGCGGAACGACCAAACCACGCATGCGTATTTCTCAGCGTTCATTGTGTACCTCACTTTGTTGGTACTGTTGCGTCATGATTTGGCAACCGTGCCAACCGTGGTTGGCAAAATGACGTGTCAAAAGAAAGGTGTATATATATCCCACACAATGTCGAGGTCTAAGCTGAGACAATTCTACCCACATTTGCACAAGCAAAATGCCGTCAAAGTGCAATGCACTAAACAATGGACAGGAGGGAATCTTCTCTTGAATACACGCGAACACGCCTGAATGTGTGTCACTGAATCTGACTGTTGCTTTACCAAGCCAGACTACACGTACCTTGGGATCGGCG
>JAULKO010000177.1:1754019-1769794 GCA_032356045.1 Mediaster aequalis | reverse complement strand
CTGACTGGGCTCCCTAGTTGATGGTTAGTGCACGGTGGACCCTGTGATTTGATGCCAGAGTTCTTGCCGAATATCTGGAGGGCATTTTGGTTGATTTTTTTTTCCAAGGAAATTATGTGGCAGTGTCTGGTACACAAGGCCTGCTTTGATACAATGGTGATTGTTTTTCAGGCTGCCCATTTTTTTAAAGGGAAATTTGTGTATTTACGGAAGAAGAATGATAGAGAATATGTTTTCTCATTTCCATCATTTTGTGGTGTCTTTAGACAGTCACAGCTAGCACAGACTATAAAAACACTTTCTCATGAACAATTGATTCTGGAAACTATTCTTCTCTTACATCATTGATTGAAAAAAGGTGTTTGTTCTTTGGTTGTATTCAACAAACTGAAAAAGACTAAAAGAAAATAGAATCCAAGAATGGAAGTTTGCACCTTCCATTAGCGAATTTGCATAATTCCAGCCTATCCTTAATGTTTTGGCTTATTTTCATGTACATCATGCTTTCCATAATCTACCAAAATCTCCCTTTTTAAAATTTGTGTTACCTGATGAATTCAGTATGGCTACACCAACAACCAGAATAGGCAAAAATAAGTCCAGTCCATGTGGATTCACAGATAATACCACCCAACTCCAAAGTATTTTTTTTTAAATGTCCATGACTACTGTACTTTAAAATTGCAATTTATTTGGAGGGGCCTTTTTTTGCCTTGAAGTAAGTGCCACCACTTACCCTTGCCTACAGTATATGTTTGGAATAATCTCTTCAAGCTCATTCAGAGGGAAACTGCTGACGTGCTTTTCCAGGTTATCATGGAATAGCTGTTGACACTGCCCCCAGGAATGAAATCTTTTGTATGCTTACTTTGCTTAGTTAATTTTTTTTTTCCTGTGAAATTTTCCCCTCCGATAAGCTTGTTTTGCAGATAAGCACCTTCTTAATGGTCTGACGATTGATTGATACAGTTATAAATTGGGATCTTTGTAATATTCTGGCTGAATGGGATTGAGATCAAAACCTAGAAGTCACTTCTGTCCATGTGCCACTGGGTGGCTTGAGGGGTGGCTTGACGGATGTGGTTGAGACTTATCGAAATGGTGGTCCCATTTCTTGGGGTAAAACAAACTGAGCATGGGTTTTTCTATCGATTGGGAGATTACAGGTTCAAACCTACCCTCTGGATTGCTGACTTTAACATGCTGAATTGCAAGCTCTACACCAGATACAAAGAAGGCTATTGTATTTCAAGATTGAATGGCAAAGACATTGCCTGGAAGGCAGGCAGTCAGACACAAATTTTATAAGATTTATTTTTTTTCCTACACAGCTGCAAACATGTGTACGCTTTGTGTTAAAGACACTATTATTAACATCAGCAGCATATTATTATTTGCAGCATATTTATTATATAATTATTTTCAGAACTAGCATTTGACAAACTTGCAGCACTTTTTATTTGTATCTGACAGAGAGCTAGTTAATTGACTTGTGTTTAATTTCAAAATTGTTTAACATCACTGTTTTTCAAAATGTTGTTCGTAATGAGGACCTCAGAAAAAGGTGCACCCATGATCATATTTGTGCACTAATGCATACATAAAAATGTTTGTTGGATTATATACAGTTGCATTTGGACTGAGGTTTGAAGGCTTTAATTTGCAAGTCATCTGAAACCCTGTTATTTACTTCATTTACTTTCAAAGTTCAATTCCGGCTTCAATAAATTGGGCCCACCTGTGTAGACTGATGAGATTTCTTATAGACACAAACCATTCTCATATTTCAAGATTAGTCAAAAGTCATACCTTCCAG
Source organism: Mediaster aequalis (assembly GCA_032356045.1). Classification (NCBI taxonomy): domain Eukaryota; kingdom Metazoa; phylum Echinodermata; class Asteroidea; order Valvatida; family Goniasteridae; genus Mediaster; species Mediaster aequalis. Next base: position 1,767,978 of record JAULKO010000177.1, on the reverse strand, counting down.
CCGTCAGCACTACTTTCAAATAAAAAGCAGGGAAGGAAATTACATTTCCAAACATTTCATTGCAGCTTTTAGACTGAGCATTTGAATTGAAAACTAGTTTTCATGCCTTATTCTTGGCAGTCATTGATCTTCCTGCCTGAACAGCTCCTAGCAAAATAGATTAAGACGAAAATTTAACAGCAAATTGTCAGATCTTGTCAATATGAGTTAAGGGCTTTTACTAGCAATGTATTCTGTTGAGTCCCTTTGGATTAAAGTTCTGTTTGCTTGTGAATGAAACGCTGTAAAGGCCTAAGGGTGACTGCCTTTGTGAAGAATATCCCTACATGTACATTGGCAGGGCTGGTCTGACCCATTTATTTTTCGTATAGATGAACGCTTTTTCGGCCAATTTACTTTAGGTGAGTTATTTGTTTGTCACAGTTCTATAACTGTAGGTTGCTTCAGAGTCAAACTATGAGAAGTTAAAAAAAGGACTTAATTAACAGCCGTAGGCAATCTATGCTATATACATGTACATGTATTTGGAGTTTCAGAAGTTCATTTTTGTAGTTCATTTGAGATGTTTGTAGCAGTACTGAGATAAAATGTAGGCACATGTTTTAATAGCAGACATGTTTGCAACATCACTCTGACCAAAGCGTTTACACAATGAAATTTTTGTGGTTTCTGAATATTTTGCTTTGCTAATAAAACAGCAAAAAACAACTACCACACTGCAACTGTTCAAGGAAATTGTGAAATAGATATGTGAGTCCAATGGTTTAACAGCTCTACGGTCATTCACTCTGTTTGGATCTTTCCATTAGATGACCCTCAAGACACTACCTTTTCAATAAAATTAACTCAGCTTCGTAAATCATGAAATTCCATTCCTGACTGGTGAGTGGAGGCATAAATAAGTCAACTTGCTATTTTCAAGTGTATGTCAGAACAAGTTTGTTTATTTACTGAAACGGTCCCCTGGAAAAACATGACCCACTTGTATAAATTATTTTGAATCTCCATTAAAGTCAAGATGTTTACAGCAGAAAATAATCATCAGTGCTGTGCGTGTTCCAGACCATGACCCACTTCTGAGAATTTATATCAATTTTAAATCAAATATTTAGATCTGAATATATCTTTGGTAACATTTTTCCCCAGGCTAATTGTTTTTGGTGTTTTTGATATGAGGGAGAGGGAGAGGTGTCAGTTTATTATTTGTTGCTTAGAAATGCGGTGGCATACGTGACAAAACCAGTATAATAAAATGAGTTAAAACTACTGTAATGCAAACTTGTAATAAAAAGGTGAGAGAAAATGATATTATTGGACCCAAGAGCTAAACCAAGAGCTAAACCAGAAACTCCCAAAGGGGACAACATTCTTGCAGTGGACATAAACGTGCTTAAGTGCAGAAATAAATCAAGGAATAATTTATCTTATTTTGGCTTACTTAACTTTAACGTCTGCGGGGAATAGAGGGACATGGGTGGCTGGAAGATTTCAGCAAAGTAGCCCAGCGTCTTGAAAGATTTCTCAATTAAAGACAGGTTTATCAAACCATTGTGAACCTTTCTTTTGGCAATGTAAAGGTAGTTTTGGTCTTTGCTTCAAACTTACCAGGAATGTGCATTTTCTGTGTGTGTGGTAAAAATGAGTCCACACACAAGAAACTTGTCCTTCCATCTTGTGTGAAGTTCACTGATTCCTTTTAATTGTATAGTTTGATACAGATCAGACACATCTTGTATTGTTTCTCCTGATAATTATATGTGCCAAGGTGGTTAAATAAATGTTCATGTCAAAATGTACTTAGGAAAAAAGTCGTGTTTGGCTTGAAGGTATAATTCTTAAAGACATTCATGCATTTCATTCATTTCAATTAACAACATTTCTCAAAATCTAAAGTAGGATATTTAAAAACTAACTTTGAAATTTCAGCTCATGGATACAGTACTGCACTTTTGAGAAAACAATCAAAACACATGCATACATTTTTGATCACACAACTTGATTTTGTGATAAAGGTTATGAAGGCCTGACGTTTCGATCCTAGCAGAATCTTTCTCAAAGGAAAAAACAAAACCAAAAACAAAAAAACAAAACAAAACCTGGATTTTGTGATAGTTTCACATTTTAAATAGCTAAATCATACAGCTGTTAATGTTTACAAGTGACATTATATTAAGGTTACAGGTGATCGCCACCAACCATGTGTACACAGGGTGTGTACCAACTATGTAACCAAGCCCCCTGGAGTGAGGTCAGTTTGGCTTGCATTCACTCAACTACAAGCCAACATACCTACAGCCCAAATGTCCAAAGTTTGTCACTTGACACATCTTTTTGAAATTACTTGCAATTCATGTTTTCTTCAAAATGAAGAGCAAGATAATTTCACGGGTATAGCTGAAAATGTTGTGTCCACGCTTTAATTTCCATCAATTACTTTTTGTTATCCAGTTGATATCTTTAATTACATTGTTTGCAGAGTCATTCATGTATCACCCTGACCAACATCCAAAGTCCACCTAGAAGAACTGCTTTAAAGGCATCTGCCAAACTAGAGAGAAAGTCTGCTCAGGAAGGATCCTCAACTTCGCCATCAATGTTATCAATGACAGAAATTTCCTCTCACCTTCCCAAAAACTTGCAATATTTTAAACACTTTTGCCATCGTTTCTTTTGACTGCCTGCAGGAAACCCACCTCGAGAGGGCGCCACTGATGTCATCATCACCGTAGCAGATGACAATGACAATCAACCGCAGTTCGAATTTGCCAGCTACACCGCAACTTTGCTGGAGGAAATAGGTGCAAACAGTCAGGTCCTCCGAGTTACTGCTAGTGATGCTGATTCCACTGCAGATTTGAGGTATGGTTGTCATTTCTTGTTTTTGACGCCAGTAGAAGAAGACAGGTGTTAAAACTTTCTGGTTGTAAAACTGCTTTCAGGGAGCGGCTTGTGTCATTACTTTGTGTAAAATATTATAGGTTCAGCTAGTAGATGGTTGAGGTTCTGTCTGTGTCTTACAAACTATACACAAAAATATAATACAAGTTTCTTAGAATCCATTTCAAAAGCACTGTTTAAATTCAAGTTCTAACAATGTTATTAACAAAATAAATAACTGTCAGAAACTTTGACAAAACAGTCCAAGTTTGAGTAACAGTGACAATTTTGATGGCAAGTTTCCAAGGTAAAATATCAAAGTGTTCCTCTTAGAGCATACCATCCAGATTAAGATAAAATTTAAAGAGGATGTGGATTGCTGAGAGAAATGTTCGTCATTTTGTAGTTTTATGTGGATTAGAGTATATTACAATAAAACAGGCAATTAATTCTGCCGTGAAATAATAAAAAGAGAGCTATTTTCATCACTGTTTATAAAGTCTCCTCTCGCGCGTTGGTGCCATTTGTCTAAAAGTCGTTGATGGGAGCAGCAAACAAATATGACGTCATGTTACGGCTTCCCTTTTGTACCTTAGCACTAGGTACAAAAAGGAAGCCGTCACATCACGTCATATTTGTTTGCTGCCCCCATCGATGACTTTTAGACAAATGGCATCAGCGCGCTAGACGGGACTCGATAAAAACAGCTCTCAAAAGTAACCTTTTTATCATTTTATGGCAGAAATAATTGCCTGTTTTTATTGTATATACCCTAATCTACATAAAACTACAAAATGACGAAAATTCCTGTCAGCAATCCACATCCTCTTTAATATGTCCTCAAAAAAAGTGTTCTACAGTTCGGCAGCGGGCACATAACAATAATAAGATGTGTTTCCTCATTTATTCTTGACATGCAGATACAGACTGGACAGTGCCATTGGGAACAAGTTCACAATCGAGCCAAGGACTGGAGTGATCCTCACCACCTCTGGCCGATTGGACAGAGAGGACCAAGAGACCTATGACATCGTTGTCACGGTGGAGGATGGCACCACATGGACAAGCCAAACAACTGTCACAGTCACTCTACAGGATATCAATGACAATGCTCCACAGTTTGGAGTGCAGAGCTATCAAGCCCTGCTGTCTGCGACCACATCAACAGGTTAGTGTTTGTCACCATTTCTCTGTATTCATCATCATCATCATCTAGGCTGCGGTCATCTAGTGTAAGATTTAGCCCTTCCAATGCATATGCAATTCATCATGTCCACCTTAGTGACTTGTTAAAATTTAGGTGCGTAACCTACTCAAAGCTGTATGTTTCTACCTGCTAGTTTCTACCTGCTAGTTTCACTGTCACTAAGATTCATATGTAGGCACTAATAAAACTCCTCAATGAGATTCCTGATGGTTTTTCTTTGAAATCTGAAATATTTATTAGAGGGACAGCTGATGGCATACATGTAGCTCTCTTCAACTGAGTTGTTTAAATGACCCTTTTATGTTCCTGAAATAAAACCCAGCCAATTGCATGCTTAAGTAGAGCACTTCATAAGAGATGTATTACTTGTCTTTGCAGGTACCATTGTAGCTGCAGTCGAAGCTCACGATACTGATATTGGTGACAATGCAAAGCTGACATATTCCATCTCCAGTGGAGATACAACCAAATTCACCATTGATGTCAACACCGGCGTCATCACAACAGCCCAGCCCCTGACCTCAGAAAGTGCAGCATATACTCTAGAAGTGTCTGCAGCTGATAGCATTCACACAGCTGCCACAGTAATGGTGCAAATCACCTTTGACGCCTCTGGTCAGTTCCCAGTATTTCAGAGTCCCTCGAACAATGCTGTGTACACATTTGATGAGGATGCAGCAACTGGCACAGAGGTTGTGACCCTTCAAGCCTCCAGTCCCAAGACTGGGCCAGACGGGATCGTGACCTATCATATAATGGGAGGGAATGTTGGTGGCACCTTTGAGCTGAATTCTCAGAGTGGTAGGCTGTCGATCAGTAGGAGTTTGGACTTCGAGGTCAGTCAGAGTTTCACACTTGTGCTTGAGGCACGTGATGGCAGCAGTCCAGCTTTGACAAGTTTGTTACAAGTAGTGGTGAATGTTAATGATGTCAATGACAATTACCCAGTCTTTGATCAAGCAAGTTACAGTGGAAGTGTAACGGAAGAACAACAACCCCGAATCAATGTTGTACAAGTCCATGCTACTGATGCAGACAGTGGGCTGTTCGGTAATGTTATATATTCACTGCGGAGTGATGGCAACACTAACAACAATTTCAGGATTGATCCCACCTCTGGATGGCTACAGACAAATAAAGTGCTGGATCGTGAGACAATCGCTGACTACACATTGACGGTACAGGCTGAGGACCAGGGTAGCCCAGCTAAGAACGCACTGGTAGCAGTGCATGTAACTGTTGATGACATCAATGATAATGATCATTTCTTTACCCACTTGTTCAGTGCCACAATACCTGAAAACTCGCCAGTAGATTCCAGTGTGATAACCATTACAACATCCGACCCAGACATTGTAAACAATATCAGATATTCTATAATAAGTGATGATTCCAGTGTGTTTGCCATTGATGCTGTTACTGGACAAATACGTGTCAATGGGACGTTGGACCGCGAGATGAGGAGTCGATACGAGCTTCTAGTCTCTGCGGGTGATGAGTCCTACGTGAAAGATACAACTGTAACCATTACCATATCTGACGTCAACGACAATGCACCTACATTCATTCTACCATCGTACAGTGTCAGCCTTCCTGAGAGCTTATCATCAGGATCTCCCGTTGTGCAAGTCAGCGCTCAAGACTTAGACTCTGGAGCTAACCAGGATGTCTTTTACACCTTGAAGACCATGTCTGACCACTTTATCATCAATGAAGGTACAGGTTACATCACAGTTAGTGCCCCAGTGGACTACATCCAACCTGTTGTCACTCCTGATCCCAATGAGTACCGTCTTGAAGTGCTAGCGAGGGACAGAGGCGTACCTTCATTGTATACTGAAGTCCAGGTGACTGTGACGATCTATGATGCCAATGAATATCCCCCAGTCTTTGAGGAGACTGGATATTTCTCCCCTGTACCATTTACTGCTGCAGTGGATACCTCCATCATTCAGGTTGTTGCCACTGAGACTTTAGACCAAGGTCAGAATGCCCAAATCCAATATGCAGTCATTGGAGGTAATGGATCCTCACGCTTTGATGTTGAACAAGACTCAGGCTGGATCAAAGTCAAGTTGAATCTTCAAGCTGACTTTGGGAACTACTATGATGTAATCGTCGAGGGAAAAGACCAGGGGAGACCTTCGCCATTGAGTGCACAAGTCAGTGTACAGCTTCTTGTCACTGGTAGCAATGACAACACACCGTCATTTAACCAATCAACCTATCAGGTGTCAGTTTATGAAGACTTGGATGTAGGGTCAGAGGTCACAGTCATGCGTGCCACTGATACAGACTCTGGTGTCAATGGAATGCTTTTGTATTCTATAGTGAGCGGCAATGAAGCTGGTCTGTTTGCAATAGTGGAAGAAACAGGATCAGTTATTGTGGCCAAAGCTCTTGATTACGAGAAGTTCACATCACACACCATGCAGATCAAGGTGAGGGATCAGGGATGGCAGTACAAAGAAACCAGCTCCATTCTGACGGTCAACCTCCTTGATGTTGATGATAATCCTCCCATCTTCAATCCGAATCAGTACAGACCTGAAGTAGCAGAAAACTCTGCTAGTGCAACATATGTCACAACAGTCACGGCAACGGACGCAGACACTGGCACAAATGCAGAATTTACATATGACATCATCGGGGGTGATGGAAAAGATTACTTCACCATCAATCGTGAAACTGGAGTGATTCGAACCCAGGGTAACTTAGATTACGAGGGAAGCTTAAAAGTCTTCCAGTTGTCTGTTGAGGCTGCCAATGATGACACATCTATGTTCGGAGTTGCCCACGTCACAGTGCAACTCGCCGGAGTGAATGAGTACTTTCCACAGTTTGTCCAGCCTTCGTACCAGTTTTCCATCAGTGAAGCTGCACTCGACAGACAGGTTGTTGGAATGGTGTATGCCAGTGATGGAGATGATGGGCCAGATGGACAAGTCCAGTATCTCCTCGTTGGATCTAGCAATCAGCAGGGTTTCGCTATTGATAGCCATAGTGGGGAGATTGTCGTTTCCAGGGCGAACGGAGAGCTGGACAGGGAGACCAAGGACACCATTGTCTTGTCAGTGCTTGCCAAGAACAATGAACCCATCACAGGAGACAATGTGGATGAAGTCCAGGTCACTATCAATTTACTTGATGCAAATGATCCACCTCAGTTCCTAAATGATCTCTACCAAGCAAGAGTCAGTGAGGATGACGACACAGGAACCTACGTGACCACAGTCTCTGCTGTTGAATATGACCAGAACAACAACTTCCGGCAATTCTCGTATGCAATCTTGGAAGGAAATCATCTCAATGCCTTTGAGATAGATGCAAATTCTGGAAGTATCACTGTAGCTTCAGCACTTGATCGGGAAACCATAGCAACATACAGACTGAGAATTGGTGCCATTGATACCGGTGAGCCACCCAGAACAGGCTACACAGAAGTGGTCGTGAATTTGGATGATGTCAATGATAATGGCCCAATATTTCTACCGGGAAACGATGTTGGCTTTGTTCCAGAAAATGAAGCCATCAACACCTTCGTCATGAAACTGAACGCCACTGATCCCGATCTCAATTCAAACCCCAACTTGTTCACATTCTCCCTGGTTCCCAATGCAGACAGTTCATCTTTCACATTGGATTCAAGCACTGGTATCCTGCGAACCACTCGAACTCTTGATCGAGAGGCCAAGAGTGACTACTATCTTACCATTGAAAGTCGAGATGGAGCCGTGCCGGAGATGACGGCTGTATCAACAATCCATATCATTGTGGAGGACAGAAATGACAATCCTTCATCTGCCCGCAATGCACGTATTGAGGTCAAAGCTTACCAGTCTGTATTCCCGGGTGGCTCAGTCGGAATCGTCAGACCCAATGATCTTGATACTGGTGATATCTTTGTTTGCCAGATTGTCAATGGGGATATGAACGTGTTTTCCATCCAACCAGGTTGCAATCTGAACTCTAGGATGCATTCCATAGAATTTGATTATCATCTTGAGATCACTGGAGATGATGGCCAACATCCAAGTATCCTCTCATATTTCCTTGTCTCCTACAAAGCATTCAACAACGATTCACTCACCAACAGTGTCACCCTCCGACTGTCCAACTCTGTACCGGAGGCTTTTCTGTCAGATTACTATGATCTTTTCTCTGCCTCGGTATCATCATTTCTGAACAATCGGGAGTCTCTCCTTATTCTGAGTTTGAACACCGTCGAGGATGATGTCAATAAGATGGACTTGACTCTAGCCATTAAAAGAGACAGTGGGCACTTGCTTCGTGAAGATGTAGCCAAGCTGATTAATGACAACAAAGCAACTATCATGAGTCAATCAGGAGTAACCATCGATGTAGTAGACTATTCCCCATGCTCACCCAATCCTTGCCTGAACTCTGGAACATGTGAGGATCGCATGCAGTTGAGACATACAACCGTTATAATTGACAGTCCTTCGGTCATCTTTGTCAGTCCATCAATACAGCGTGTCTTCCAGTGCACATGCCACAGTGAATTCTTTGGACAGCTGTGTGAAGACCAAATCAATCAGTGCGACCCAGAGCCCTGTCAAAATGGAGGTGTTTGTACCGACTTGATTGGTGACTACAGCTGTTCATGTGCACCGGGCTACACTGGTAACCAGTGTGGTTCAAACATAGACGATTGTGTAGGCAGACCGTGTATGAATGGTGGTGCTTGTGAGGACCTTGTGAATGGCTACACGTGCCACTGCAATACAGGCTACAGTGGAGATAACTGTGAGAATGGCCCCTGTGCATTGCAGCCTTGTCAGAATGGAGGCACCTGCCTTGAGGATGGCAGCAGCTTCCGATGCGAGTGCCGCTTTGGCGAATCAGGTGACATCTGTGAGGTCTTGAGTGTTGGATTCCAGCAGGGCTCCTACATGGAGTTCCCGGCGCTGTCTCAAAGCCAGAACATTATCACCATGCATTTCACCACAGTCTCCCCCGACGCACTCCTTGTGTATAACCATGACGGAACGTCCACCACCAACTCGGAATTCCTGACATTGGAAGTGGTTGCGGGCAAGCTGCAGTTTTCTTACAATCTTGGAGACGCCATCACCACAATCGCTACTGAACAGGTGGTTGCAGATGGACAGTGGCACAAGGTGGAAGCGAGACGCTATGGGAAGGTGAGTTAATCAACTTAAATCATTTCTTGTCAATGCAAGCATTGCACTGTGGCTTGAATCAAAGTTGAGACATGGAGCCTTTGTGAATGGCTCTGTGTTTTCTTGCTACTCCAAAAATCAGTCCACAGCTTGAATGCGTGCAAAGACATTTTGATGCAAGATTCAATTTTAAGTAATCAGTTGATTATTAGCTTGTCAAATGGATACAAATTGACAAAAGTTTCCTGCATACATCTTAAAAACTAATCATGATACACAGTTAGTGGGTTTGAACACTTCAGATTGAAGGATAGGTCATTTACTTCTTAGTTAATAAGTAGGTGGTGTGCAATTTTGTTTGTTTCATTGATTGACTGTATTAGCAGTTGATGTTAACAAAAATTGGGGGGGGGTGAGGGAGTGATCAAAGAAAACTGACAAGAACACCGTACTGGCACTCTACCACTGAGCTACCTTACACTGTGTTAGCAGTCTCCCATTTTGTCAGTATCTTTGCTGAGGGGGAAGGGGGGGGGGTGCTAGTCAGAAGTTATAAACCCATAATGCTGTATAGCCAGGGATCAAGCCCCAACTTCACGATGCAACCATGGAAGCAGCAGTGTGGGGATGACTCAATGAAGATACGACTTTTTATCACATAACATCAAATAAACCACAAGGGAAACTGACTAGTTAATTTAATCAGTTGTTAGAGTGATCAAAGAAAATTGACAGTTGAAACTCTAAAATTTATTAAACTACCTGGCCAGTTTTCCTTGTGGTGATGATTAATTTGATCAGTTTAAATCAAGATGATAAGGTTAAAAAAAGGTTTTGCCCTATCCAACTTTTATCACTGTACACTATGTGCTTTAGGAGCATGTCAAAAAAAGGTCACAGGCCACTCAGAGGAATCTAGGATCATGCACGTTCCATATTTTGACAAACTTGATCTTTTCAATCCGGTCACATCACATGTAGCATTACAGATTTATTTGTCAGCTATTTTGTTTTAGTAATAAAATGGTGAAACCGGATAGGAAATGGAGACAACGGGTTTACCAATTGACATTTAAGTAGCTTAAAACAATCTTACAGTTCAACTGCCCTGCCTCAAAGAGAATCCAGACATCTGATGATAAAATGTGATTCACTGCTGTTGATGTAAGAACTTCCAAAAACTAGTAATATTTTCAGTTATTAAATATCCGTCTTGGTAACTGATACGCCGCCGCTGGGGTGCTCATAATTTCAATAATTTACACCCATTTAGTCAAACGCCTCTGAGTGATCAAAAATGTGTGACATGATTTTGCTTTGCCCCTCCCCTTAACACCAGAGAGTTCATGTCCAAGTGATAAAGATGGTGTCTGTTTAAAATGGGTTCAGTGTTTTGGTCTTTGTGTTAGTAAAAACCCTGACCCAATGGCTAATAAACCTGACAAAGAATGAAGACATGAAACCCAGCAGCTGACACGTAATTACTAGCGGTTGATAGATTTATCACACGTTGCTAATGGTGTCCTGGGCTCCGCTGTCTCCTGTTGAGTTTGGTTTTATCAATGACTAGTGAGTCGGGATTGCTTTTTGCTCTGATTGGTAGTCTTGTGTAAACCTCGTTGTCAGAAAGTGCAGTGCCGCGCATAAATGTTTATCCTGGCTTTAGAATTATGGGTGCTGTTTTACTTTCTCTGATGGGAATGCCCCCTCTGGTGTAAAAAGCTTTCTGAGAACAGACAAGACTGCAAAAGAATAAGGGCTACACAATGTCATGAAAACTGGGTAAAAGGAACAGCGTATAATAATGCATCAATATTTTATTTTACATTCCTGATAAAAGTAGACAAACTCCTCATATGGTTCCACCAGTGAATGTGCCTTGTAAGACTTTTATCAGCGACTGGAAGTTTACCAAATTTTGATTGTATTAATAAATGGATCAGACAATGAAATACAAAACAGTACAAAGAAATACCAAACAGATGGAAGGACGCATTAAGAAGATCAGTATCACAAAAGCGCCTGAAAATGACACACAAAGCCTAATCCCTTTAAATTAGGAGAATTGAAATCCAGGAGCAACATATTACAGCTGGGTGCTCTCCCACGGGCCTCGTAAATCAACCACACTCAGGGCATGAAAGTTGGGCCAAGCAGGGTTCAAATTCGTCAAAACTCGGCCGGTGTCTGCAGTGTGCATATATCTGAAGTAGCAGTCCACAAGTTCGCTGCAAATATAACTGCTGGTTTATGTCAAGGTGTGAATTAGTGGTGTATGTTTGCTATCTATGTGAAATCATTGTGTGGGGGAGAGGGGAAGGGGAAGCAGATATACATGTTTATATTATTGAGCTAAATAAGAGAGAGAAGTTTTTTCTCAGTTCTTGAAAGTTCCAACAGAGAAGAGTACAAAAACCTGCAAGATGACCATTATTTGCACTCACAGATACTGTATTTACTTTTCTCAACAACTTATTTTGGGTCTTTTAAAAAAATAAATAAAATTAACTCCCCCACTACAAAAATGTTGACTGTTTTTGATAAGGAACACCGCCATTGAAATGGCATTCTGTAACCTTGCTAAATAGTACACATGTAAGTGCAAGCTTGAATAGAATCCAAATACTTAGAAATCCCTTTGAATTGGTCGTCAATAGACAGTAAGATCTTAATAGTCAAAATGATATCTTAGAAATATTTGCTCAAGGAGCTACATTTTTCTATCTCTACCAATGGTTGAAAATATGGCTAACAAGAATGCCTGAATAAGCTACTGGCTTAACATTGTCAGTACAACCAAACTGAGACCCTAAATCTTCATGTACATGAATTTTTATTAGTCTTTAGAGAATTCATTTTTTTCTCTCTCTCAAATAAACCGGTGATATTTGTCTGTTGATGGAAAAATCCCAGTGACTTGCACTCCACGTTGGTGAGTTCAGAGAGATACCCTCCTCCACTACATTGGGTATCAAAAGCAGCTGCATTATTTATGGAGTTCATTTACTGGTCAGGTCTAAATTATGTGGTTACACAGCTCAGGTAGAGGTACCTGCAGGAAAGTTAAAGGGATTTTTTTTTTTACAATACTTACATCGCTACCTGTGGAGGAAACAAAGCTAGGAATGGAATCTGATGGTAGCAAACAGATAATGTTTTGCCTTCAATTGTTTTACGTTTTTTTCTCTTTGTGGAAATCAGTGCTGTACTGTTAAGCTCGTAGAAAAATGTTACTTCGTTCACACTTCTTCTTCTGGATTGTGCAAGTGGAATGGTGCAGCCAACATATGCAAATGATTGAGGGAAAGAGTATGCACGCTCAACATATTGATTTCATGGCTCCCAGAAGGGTTTACCATCTTACTGTACAAATGTCTGCAAATCTCCAGTGCGATTTGTGGGGGAAAAACCACAAATACGCATTTTGCTGTAATGAGAGACGGTAATCTGCATGGGCTGCAACAGGAGAAATTGGTGTTAATGGGTCTCAGTGTGAGCAACTCCCAGGAGAAGGGAGCAGTCCTGCTGTGCTGCACGTAGGCCACGAGAAACAATCACCTGTTTTGACAAATCAACTTGGGTGTCAAAATATCGTATGTAGAAACATGGAAAACAGACATGTAACATTGGTGATCCCAGAGGAAGGAATACATATACTTCAGGGGAAGAAACAGCCACATTTTGCGATGGTTCAGTATTAAGATTAAACCAACGTGGAGTAACAAGATGAAAAGAAAGTCATATCAAGAACCAAAGAAAGGAATCCAAAAACAATCGGTAGCCCTTTTTTATGATAAAATGCAATCAGGTTCATCATCATAATACCTTGATTATCTGCAAATTCAGAACTTCCTATTTTATTTTATGGTGGACTCATTTTGAAATAATGTCTGATCACTTTGGTCATGGACTGTTGCGTACATCCAGTAGACATAGTCTAGACAGTCGGGTTTTTATTTGTGCTACTGAACTGAACCTGCTGCCTTGTTCCATACTACATCGTATCCTTACTGTCCTTCGTCACCCCAATTCATCCGTGGCAGCCCCAGCTTCGGGTTTGACACGAACTTGGTTGAAGGGCATGAATTCCAGTCACTAGGCATAGAAATGGGTTGTTTGTTTTAGGACTCTTTTGGGTTTTGAGTCTGATAACAAATGTAGCATTGCACTTTTGGTTTTAAGTGATTTGTTTGTACCCGGGGGAAAGAAGGAGGGTTTTTGCTTAAACCAACTTTTAATTAAAGGGTGATCTTCAGAGCCACTATTTCATAGAATTGTTATATGAGCACGTCTACACTTTACATTAATCTGTATTATTTTTCCATTATGGACTTGGTTTTGTTGAATTACAGAATTTAAAGTAATATGAATAAATACTGCATCAAATTTGTATCCATGGATTAAAGTTATCATCTAAAGTGTGTTGTTTTGATAGTTTGATAAATATCTTGACTTTCTGTTGATATTTGTTTGCAGAATGGAGACTTGATCGTTGATGACTGTCCCACGTCCCAGTCAGACGGTACCTGTAGGGCCTCAGGAGGAGCAGGAAGTGAGATGTAAGTAGCTCTTGTTGAACCTTATTGCATTAAGAAATTATTGACAGCAGTATGCTATTTTGTGCAGCCTCTAGTGGGCTACCGGATATTGGGACTGCTTACAGGTGTGAACTTGTTTGACTCGTGTGGATTTTGTACTGATTCAATGCCACTGCTGTTATTGCAGGAAACT
>JAULKO010000177.1:1117896-1137671 GCA_032356045.1 Mediaster aequalis | reverse complement strand
GCATGCAAATCCTGAAGTTGTAAAAAGGGAGTTTCTTTCCGAAAGGAGTCAGTTACTGTGATTGGTTCCTGTATTTGTTCCTGTAACCTCGGGTTACATAAACTCTAAGACTGATGAAATAATTAAGATCTTGCACTTCCAAAGGTATTGCGCATGTACAACGCACTGTAGACGTCCGAATGTGCAGTTACGAAACTTGAACAATCACTATTGTATGGGGTTCTGTACGAGATATATTGAAGAAAAAAACACCTGCAGTGACACAGTGTGAGAACCTTGGTGTAATTGAGAAGCGGCTAGTGAAGGGCGCCACCGCACGGCGAGAAGCAGAAGCGCGTGAGATAAGCTGTGCGAGCGAAACAGAAACTGGTCATCACCCACCAGCGGCCGGATTCGGATGGTGAGCGGATTTATACCCCTTTTTATTAAAGTTTATAGTCAATTGTAGTATGTTTGGTGGATTTAATATTCGTTGATGATGATGTGATTATTTAGAGGTAAATTCCTCGGGCGATTTTGCCTGGTACCCAGGATGTATTTCGTGCGTAGGTAACCATGGAACATTGACTAGTGGTTGACAAATGGTCGCTGATCGAACTTGCCCCAGATGTTTCCCCGACTGCGCAGCACGAAGATACCCCCAGTGCTGTTGGCTCAGGGCAGCTAGAGCATGCAGATCCAGTGCTCCCAGCATGACCTCATCACAGCGGTCACACATGAAAGTTGCCACCAGACAGCAAGAACTTGCGCTGTCCCAACAACGAGTGGAAATGGAGAGAAGTCCCGAGTGGAGAGGGATGCATTGGATGAGCAGCTATTCAAGGCCCAGCGGGTGAGAGAAGAGCTGGCACTCAAGCGGAGGGAGATGTAACTACAGCTAGACCGAACCCGTCTACAAGTGGAGTATGAAGAACAGCAAATCCTACATCGGAAGTCGCAACTCGCATAGAAACAGGAGCTGGAGAGGAGACTGGGGGAGGCAGAACTCAATCTCGCACATGCAAAATTTGAATCAGAACTCATTTGCCAGGATAATGCCGGGAACCGAACCTTTCACCATGCGAAAGGCCCAATGTAGGTGACCAAACCATTCAGCTGCAAACCCCACCTGTGAAAGTGAGCCGCGCTTTGCCTGAAAGCGTCTGTGTTTAATTGCATTTGCCTGCTGCTGCTCAACCAAGCGCTGCGTTGCCTATTCCCAGCACTGTTGCTCCCCTGACATCCACTCACATCTAGTGTGTATGTGCCCTGTGTATCTGCTCTTTTTTCCTAATTCAGTTTCTTGCCCTATTGCATGTCCATTGTCCACCTTGACTGCACTCCACACATTATCCTCACCAGGTGTGACAGGACCCCTGAGGCATGTGTCCACATCACCAGTGGGCAATTTCAGTCATCTTGCAACCCAGCAAGCCTACCCTCAAATGGGTCCCAGACCCCAACCGACGACACTTTTGACCACGCCCCTACCGAGTGCACCCGTACCTGTGGGAACCCCACCGACCTCTCTAGTTGGTACTCCAGGTAATCATTGTAGTCAGTGGGTGAATTCTGCTCACACTGATGGATCTGTGGCTTACCATGCCACATCCCAACCATGCACACCTGCTCCAGTGGGACCACCACCTTGTATGGGCACAACTAACCTAGAGCAGCACCAGTGTCCTGCAGTCCCGATGTGATGAATCAGATGATGCCAAGTTCAATGCTAGCTGCATCCGCGGGTGGGATCAATATGGAGGTTCCGCACTTCAGTGTAGGCGATCCTTCCGAATTTCGCTGTTTTGAAACCATGATCGAGGGCTGTATTAAGCCACTGATTCACTTGACTGAGCTACAGAAATACTTCATAGTGAAATCCAAGCTCGATGGGAAGCCCAAGGCGGACATCTTGGGACTTGAACATGACTCGACTGCATTCACCGAGGCTATGTCGACCCTGAAGTGACTCTATGGGGACATAGGTGTGCTCATTCGTTCCAAGTTTGAGCGACTTACCGCTTGGCCTAAATTGGCGACAAATTACTCGAAGGGACTGGTCGAGTTCGCCTCAGCAGTCTCTGCCGTCGTCACTCAACTCCAAAGTGCTCCTGAGGGCGAGGCAGAGCTCAGAGCCAATTCAACTGCCTGCATTTTGTATGGCCGCTTATCTAACCAACACCAGACGGCTTTCCTGAAGCAGATGGAATATTCTCCTTCTCCTTGATCCTTCGCCTTCTCCTTGATCGACCTCAACCGTTGGTTGAAGGAGACCGCAGCCATGGCACGAAAGAAGGTGCAGCTCGAAGACAGCATACGAGTTGACCGTCAAGGCAACAGGGACCGACGTCAACGAGGCGTATTCACATACCACACCGAGAGCGGCAGCAAGAACCACAGCTGGTCAACGGAAGGAAATGGCAATTGTCGGGACATGTCTGTCAGCCAGCCACCAGGCAGTGGAAAGAAGCCTTTCGAGAAGTGTTGCCCTTACTGCAAAGATGACCACTGGCTGTCCCGCTGCACTGAATTCAGCAAGCTCATCCCGAGGAGCGAATGAAGTGGATCAAGGATGGTCATCGCTGCTGGTAGTGTGCCCGCCAGCACAATGAAGGACAGAGTTGTGATCTGAAGAAACCCTGCCGGGAGTGTGATCAGCTTCATCTGACAACGCTTCATAGTCTCGTCGCCCAGCCAGGGTACGGAGTCTACTACTCTTACTTCAATCCTAACCTGTCCGCCTTCCACGGAAATGGGAATTCATGGCATCCAACAAATGTGAGCATGAAGATAGTTCCGGTTATCCTGTATGGCAACGGTACCCAACTGAAGACGTACTGTCTTTTGGATGATGCAGCCAACTTCACCATGGTGTTACCAGAAGCAGTCAAAGCTCTCCGTCTAAAAGGGAAAGACACAGAGATGCCCATCGCCACTGCTCGAGAGGAACGTACCCCCTGCAAAGGCACTGTGTTGAAGCTCCAGATTGCTCCCGAGGATGACCCCGGCAACAAGATTACCATCTCCCAAGCATTTTCATCCCCAATGCTTCGGCTATCTGAGCATTCGGTACCCGCAGAATATCTGCAGAGAAGATGG
Source organism: Mediaster aequalis (assembly GCA_032356045.1). Taxonomy (NCBI): domain Eukaryota; kingdom Metazoa; phylum Echinodermata; class Asteroidea; order Valvatida; family Goniasteridae; genus Mediaster; species Mediaster aequalis. The sequence goes on along the minus strand of JAULKO010000177.1, from coordinate 1,134,593 downwards.
CCACACCTAGCTCAAAGGCCTCCCACTCCATAACTGTATGAATGTTCGTCCTCTGATACTTATCGGCAGTGACCGACCTGACCTGATCGTTCCGATCGAGAGCCACTCCGGCCCAGAGGGGGCACCAGTCGCCGTTCGCACCAAATTAGGTTGGGCGGTCCAAGGCCCCACACTCACCCACCGAAGCCGAGGCAAGGTGAACCACCTACATGGACCTACCAGTCGTCAAGCCGATGCAGTCCTGCATGAGAACGTCTGCAGGAAGTGGCACAATGCCGTCCAATTGTACGACGATGGAAAGCAGGTGAACGGATCCGAACAAGATCAAAGAGCCGTTAATCTTGTCGAATCCAAGTCTCCCTCCATTGAGTTGGATGATGTCAAACCTGTGGCAACGTCCTCTAGTCGAGCAAGTTCTGTCCCATCAGCTCTCGGACGAGAAGTGAGAGAAACACCCACACCATGGGTTCACTGCGCTTACAGTGGTTTCAGCCGAACCTGTTCCCCAAGGGGATGCCCCCCCCCCCCCCAATGCACCTCCTGGGACGACTTGGTTGGGACTTACTGTGCTGCGGTCCGTGACTCCAAGGGAGAGCCCAAACCTGACTTCCTGGGAGCGGATGAGCGGTTGAAAACTGAGCATCTCCTGTACCGACAAGTGCAAACTGACAGTTTTCCCAGATGACTTTGCAGCCCTCCTGGCTGGCAAGAACGTGTTGCCCAAGAGCCGTCTTGCTAGCCTCGCCCCAGAGTTTGATGCTGAGTGCCAACTCATTCGAGTTGGCGGGAGGCTCAGTCAAGCACAATCCCTGGATGAGGAAATGAGGCACCCTATTGAGCTGGACCCAAAACACCCCATTACTCGCCTCCTCGTAGCAGAAGCAGATAGTCGATTAGGACACTGTGGAACCGGAACAGTTATGGCTGACGTGCATCACAGATTATGGGTGTTACGAGGACGACGCCAGGCCATTCGTAGTTTGCAGAGCCGCTGTTCCAGCTGTCTAAAGTGACGAGGACAACCGTCGGTGCCCAGAATATCTGATCTTCCTCCTGCTTGCCTCAGGATAGGGAAACCCCCATTCTTTTCCACAGGCGTTGACTGTTTTGGACTATGCTCTGTCTCCATTAGAAGACGCACCGAACAGCGATTGGGAATCATCTGGAAATGCATGACAACTCGGGCTGTATATACCTAGATCTGCTTGAGTTCCTTGACACTGATGCCTTCCTTCTGGCCTTCAGTCGCCTCAGTTCACGACACGGAACCCCAATGAAATCCTCTCTGCGATAATGGGACGAACTTCAAGGGAGGCCAGACTGAGATGACCAAGGCCTTTGCAGCTATGACCTCCAGCCTCCAGGAAAGGCTTGCCAGGCACCAGGTGCGCTTCAAGTTCAATCCCCTTCTGCCCCTCACTTTGGGGGCACGTGGGAAAGGGAAATCATGTCTGTGAAAACGGCCCTGTATGTCATCCTTGGCACACAGACGGTATCTCCAACAATCTTGTACACTAGTCTGGCCGAGGTTGAAGCCTTGATCAACCCAAAGCCACTGAGTTACATCTTCTCCGATGTTGCTGATCCAGACTCCATCACCCCCTTCATGCTGCTCATGGGGCGGCCGGATCATGCACCTCCACAGATCGTGTATCCCGACCAAGATGCCCTCAGTCATCGTCACTAGCGGCAATGCCAGGTGCTCATGCAGAGGTTCTGGAGGGAGTTTGTACAATCCTACTTACCCGCCATGCAAGCTCGTCAGAAATGGAGAGGCGAGACAGACAACTTGACTGCAGCTGATGCCATCCTGATGGTCGATCCCCAGTAAATGCGTGCCTCATGGCCCTTAGCCAAGGTCCGAGTCATCGAGGTGCTGCCCGGGGTTGATGGTCGAGTCAGAGCCGTCAAACTTCGGGCAGGTGGTCGCGAGTACATTCTTCCTGTTGCTCGCCTCATTCGTCTGCCAGCAGAGCCAGATCCGGCTGATGGTCCAGACCCTGAGCCAAGTGAGGCTTCATAAACCTGATGCTTGAGGTTTAAGTATCTTCCTGACAGAGATGGTATACCTATTGCCTTTACCCTTTTGGCTGTACGTTTGGCATTCCAGTACATGTTATTGTAAACCCTTTTGTTACCCGTTAGTAAGCTGTTATCCACAGTTTAGGGGCGGCTGTGTTGAGAAGCGGCTAGTGAAGGGCGCCATTGCGCGGCGAGAAGCAGAAGCACGTGATATAAGCCGTGCGAGCGAAACAGAAACTGGTCACCCACCACCAGCGGCCGGATTCGGATGGTGAGCGGATTTATACCCCTTTTTATTAAAGTTTATATTCAATTGTAGTATGATTGGTGGATTTAATATTCGTTTATGATGATGTGATTATTTAGAGGTAAATTCCTAAAGAGAACTCATGATTCTTTGAGTGTCGGAAATAGACGCCAACTCATGTATACCGTTATATTTGTATCACGTTCACTTTTACCCATCCAATTTACATGCCCGTGAATTGTTTTTGGTTTGGTGGGTTTATTAAAACACATGAAATATAGCAGTTAAAAACTTAATTGCATGTCATTTACAAAGATAAGATAACAATTAGAAGACACAAATAAATATTTAAAGCGTTACAAAAAATTTAAAAGACGTTAAATTGCACATTATTGATTAAATAAATAATAAATAAGTAAAAATCACTTGTCAAGGAATGGTACATGTATCATACATTAATATTACTATTTATTCATTTAAAAGAGTTGTCAGATAGGGCAGGGGACTACATCTGAACCGTTTGGATTTGCACTTGTATGTCCCAAATGTGTTTTTCTTCCTCAAGGTCATGGGCGAACTATACCCAGAGGCAGGGTACCAGGTTGAGAATTTAGTAGAGCAGCTAGCTCTTTTGAGCAAAGTCCTTGCATATTTGTGCTCTGCGATGTTCGAGGGTGTCAAGCTGAAGAGTAGCCAAGGCCTCAGCATAGGATGTGTACTTATTTGAGAGGATACATAGCGGCATACTCTTTTCTGAATCCTCTCAACCTGAGACACCTGCCCCTGGGTAAGGCCCTCACTCCAGAGTGGAGCTGCATACTCAACAACTGGTCGAATGTACCCTTTGCAAACTGTTAACAATTCGTGGGCATTGAGACCGGCTTCTTTCAATTTTCGGAGCATAAACAGCTTTTTGCTGGATTTGGTAGTTATAGTGTCCACTTGCCCATCCCACTTCAAATCTTGCTGAATAGTAACTCCGAGCAGCTTTACCTTCTCAACAACAGTCAGTTTTTGGCCAGAGATACTTGAATCCAACGTAGGAGTGTTTTTTTTGCCAAAATAGACCTGCATGGCGTGGCATTTTGTTGGGTTCAATTTAAGTTTGTTGTTTTTAGTCCAGTCATGCAGAGAGTCCAGACTATTTTGGATCTGGCTTGTGTTTTCATACGACCAAGTTTCACCTAACGTTAGGTCGTCAACATATTTCCAAGTTTTGATTCCCTTATCTCTGTCCTCTTCCTGTGCACTGTTGATGGTTGCAAGAAAAATGATAGGGGCAATTTTTGTCCCTTGGGGTACACCCCCTGAGAGGTAGGCCCAATCAGAAAATTCCAATTTGTATTTCACTCCTTGTCTTCGTTCGGATAGGAAGTTAACCACCCACTGTATGATAGCTGGAGAAACACCCATTTTTAGCATGTTGTCAAAGGCAATTTTATGGTCTATGACATCAAATGCTTTTGAAAAGTCTGTCAAGACTAGGGTGCTGATGTTGTTAGATTTTTCCGCACCCGAGACAAGGTGGTGATACACATCGATCAGGCAGTGAGTGGTGGACATACCTTTCTGATTTCCATATTGGCGGTCGTCAATATGGGGCTGGATGGAATCAACAATCAACTTTGAGATTCTCCCTTCAGCTACTTTGGCTATGCACGAAGTGAGAGACACTGGCCTCAATTTGTCGATTGTAGGAGGTGTCTGTTTCGGGATGGGGACGACATTGGCCTCCTTCCATTGGGTGGGTACTATACCTTGAGTCAGAGAAGTGTAATTGGCTTGCTCAACTCATAAGCAAATTCTTTAAGTAGTCTGGGGGCACATTGTCAGGGCCACCAGCTTTATAGACAGACAGCTTCTTCAAATCATTGTAGATTTCCCATGGTTGGAACTGAGGAGGTGGTTCACAACTGGGGAGATAAGCCGGAAGATCACCAACATGCAATGGTTCTTGAGCCTGTGAAAAACTAGCAAGGTGTACATTAATGGCATTAGCAACACCAACATAGTCATCAGGGTCTACATTTGGCACGGTTGTGTCTTTTTTTTGCATGTTGGCCAAATTCCGAATCTCCCTGTGCCATCTCCTTGGCTCTATTAGCATTGTGAGAGGCCTTAATTGCTTTCTTTATCTCACTAATGATTGGTTTCTAAATTTCTTTCTAGCGAGTGTATTGCCCTCAGCAAACGCCTTCTGTCTAAGCCCAATGAGGCTTTTAATTTTGTCCGTCATCCACGGTTTGTCACCAGAGTGGAGACGAACCATTTTGGTTGGAAAGAATTGATTAATTCCCTCATTGAGTGTATGATAGTAGGCGTCGGCCTTAGTTTGGGTATCAGTTGCATCATATATCGATGTCCAAGTTTGACTCTGGACCCATCTGCCAAATTCTCTTTGTTTTGATTCGGCCAGAACTCTTACGGTCTGGAGACTCCTAGTCCTATGTGATGACGAGTAGTTGGTTGTCTAATTCTCGTAATAATTGGAGCTATTTGTCTCTGTTTATATTTACCACCACGACAACCTCTAGTAGACTTGGCAACTCCCAATTGCTTCAAGTTAGCCCACACGTTGGTTTCCAATTGGCTATTGTTCATGTAATTTCTGCCAATTGCTAGTAATTTTGTTACAAAGTACCGAATTCTTTTCATTGTTAAGGGAGATCAGTGTTCTGCAATGAATACCCCTGTGAAGTAGTCTGGTAGGCCTGTTGGTAGTGAACTGAACTGTATGAGCACTTACTCGATCAGACCATGGTGATTCAACCTATCCCACGTCAACATGTCTAAATGGGGATAGATACGTGACGAAAAAAATCGCCTCTGGCTGGTCGAAGTTCAGTACACCGCGCTGACAACAGTAAACTTGGAGAAATACGAAAAGATGTCATCTAAGACAGCAATGGCTACGTGCAGATTATTTACTTGTAGCGCCCTCAAAAGTTGTAACGTCTAACGTTATGCGTAGTGGTGTATAATTTCCGATCTCCGACTCCTCACCGTTGCATGAACCAATCTTGTCCAATGAAAAAAAACCCATCAAAACGTGACAAATACATAAACAGAAGCTCACCACTGGTTGGACAAAGTTCACTCGAAGCACAACATAAGCATAAGTTACAATTATATCGACAATATAAACAATGTCACACGGATCAGAGCTTAAAAAAAACGTGTGGCTGCTGTTGTAGCGCCCTCTCAATTGTGACTCCATTTGGTAAATTTGACAGAGACACTACTTATTTGTTGTATGCCTTTTGATATCTTTCAGAACGGGCAGATCACCACCTGACTACATGTTTATGTACATGCCAGTAGAGCCCCGTCTCTCCACCGCTCGCTGCATACCTTTGACATTTATGAAATAAACCACCGCACTGGATATGGAGCACGCCCTCCTGCGAATGACTCCCAGAGTTTCAAGTCGTTCCCCAACACTTGGCAAAATTGTCTTAAAACTCTTTGAAAAGTGAGATTTTTTTCCTATGCTGCGTGGCAGAAACAAGAGGGCAAATGTACATCAACTAATGAAGAGCCTTCACCCTTAGTATCACACTTAATCATCGTGCCTAACATTCATGTTGTCACTTATCCGAGTATAGTAAGAGTCTACCAAATAAAAACAAAGATACACAAACCCAAAACACAAAAGCAGAACATTTAATTATATTGCGAAAACCACCCAAAAGAAGGAAACATTGAGATTGTCAACATTTTGAATGCCATGTTATCCTGTTTATGGATCGAAGAGGAACGCTGCGTCATTGCAAATCCTGGCCAAGTGGAAACGAGGGGAAATTTAAAAACATTTTGGAAAGTTATGATGAATGGCAGATGAATGCGGCTGCGGTTGCCGCATTCTGCATTGCGCCAGAGCGTTCAATAACTCAACAACTGAAAAACTCCAGGTATTGTTCCACCTTTGCCTGTGTTAAGGGAAACCTCACTGCATGACCTCGGGAGTCTGAGGAAAATGCATCGAAAGAGACGAATGGTTTCTTTCCGCGTTGCCTGAACAGCATCAACAACAACTTTTTTTCGGAGGGCGCCCTTTGCGCACTGTTGACAGCATGAATATGCACGTTTCTCCACGCCACGCCCGTCCAACGCTTGCCATTGGACATGCGGTATTGCGCGACATGTCGGCATGGTCGGTAGGGATCATGATTGAGCCACACTTACCATGCCGACCTTGCATACTTGTCAGTGTAAGCACGGACCTTTTGTGTAAACGGTCGGTGGTGTAGTTCCCTCGCTCGACCACGGACCGTTTACACAGGTATAGTGAATAATTTTGCCATGCAGTCTAGTAAGCGGCATAATTTGCTTATCAAGTAAATATTCATTAATGATTACACACAAACTTAATCATAGAATATACTTTGCAAAACAAATGACTAAAACTCATTTTGATAGAAGTTTGTATGTGTGCATATTTTCAAAAATTGAATTTATTCGTGCCTGTATTCCTCAACCTAAAAAGTATTTGTTTTTATAAAAGCATCCCCCAACAGCATCCCCCAACAAATCCTGTTTTGGCATAGTTTTGATTATTTTTTTCATAGAGTAAATTTATTTATGCCCGTATTTTCTTCAACCCTAAAAGATTACAAAAGTTGTCAAACATCTTCAGTATTGGTATTGTGGCGATCGGGGCGGGCCGGAAAGGGGAAACCCCATGGGAACTGGTCTTATTTATCCCGGGTCACCAACCTGCACCTATTATCCCACAAAAATATGTATTAACCTTGGGCAAGGGTGAGCGGCTACCCAAGCACAAGGGGGGACAATTAACGAACGGCGGACTAAGCCTAGGGGCAGTTCGTTTGGTGGAAATTTACCACCGCTTAGGAATGATTGACTAAACCTAAATGTGATTAGAGCAATAACAGGAAACCTCAATAACCCTCACGAGGACACAGAGTTTCCAAGGACAATAATTATTGGTATATTCCTGATAACTGTTATCACCAGTACTGTACTTCTTCAGTGCAAATCAATTACAAGTGTACACAAAATGATGTACCTCGTTGGAATACCTCACCTGGTAATCCAACCCCCGTATACCTCGACCAGCTTAGCTCTGTACCAGCCAAGCCCTAATTACAAGTAGTATACCTCACGAGATCGGCAATATAGACTTCGCTACAGATAAGTGAAATGTCAATAACAAATTGTACTATGGGGCTACACCTGAGAATTATAATAACCCTCACAGGAACATATGAGTGCCACAACCAATAAACCCCACAGGGCAAAAAAACATAAAGGCAACTAAATAGGACTGCAATCCAACCGTCACCCACACAAACGGTGTATCAAAGACGGCGTGCAATCCTCCCAGCCTAACAATGCCTTCCACCAACCCGACACAAGGTTTAAACATCGCACTCAATCCCGTTCCACAATAATTATACCCAGTCGCCCTACGCTGACTACAACTCTGATCACTACTCATTTATCCAAGCCGCTCTGCACGCACCGTACCCGTTGACTGTCACAATCAATGGGCACAAGACATGCCAACTCGCACCAGCCTTGGACAGTTGGATGTCGACTACGCAGCTAGCACGGTTCCGTCTCTTCGCACCAGATTTCAGGCCCGACACGCACCAGACGTCTCGCTTGCACAGACTGCTGAATCACACTGCCCCAAAAGCCGCAATGCGCACGCACGCAAAGCATGCTGGGATAAGTGTCCTAGACTTGCAAAAAGTAGTCCACCACTGTTCCGTTACACAGGCCCCAGCTAAGCTTGATCCGTCTCGGGCCAAACAGCTTCAACAAACTATAAGAAACAGTGGTGCTTATCAAATTTATACAAAAAAACATCTGAGGTTCACCTAAACCTCAAGTACTATAATTAACCCACGTTCGGCGAGCTTTACCTAAATACCTCACACAGTTATCTTAACTCAAAGCTTTACATTGTTCACTTTATACAATATTCAAATATGTACATCATGAGGTCTATTATACAACAGAAAAATTTGAGGTTTACTTCAACCTCACACCTGTTCTTGTATCTTCCAAAAGACATTTGTATACACTGCTTATTAAACCTTAATCATAACGAGGTAGTTCAATGCTTCATGTATACAATCACAAATGTCCTTGGTTTTAATACACCGGTAAGAAATGCAAAAATACTTAGAAAACTCTATAAAAACTATAAACTTTACGAAATACAAAAGGGTAAATGGGTTTATAAAAGAACACGTCATGCAACTTCAAAATAAATATGGTACTGCTGAATCATCAATAATCACACAAACACAAAAGTTATTTCAAAAGTCATTGGTGGCAAGATGAGTAAAAATGGCTTTGGTTTCAAGGCTTCAGCTGAATCCGGTAAGTCACGTCAGAGAGTCTCTTGACCACCAAGAATGGTCCATCCCATCGAAGCTGCAGCTTCGGGGACCTCCCCTTCTTCCTCGTTTTATTGAACAGTCAAGCGAACTGGCCTTCATTTAGTCTTTGACCATGTACCTTGCGATCATAATTTCGCTTCTGGTGTCTGGCATTTCGCCTAAGGCACTCCCTGGCCCTGCCATGGGCCTCTTGCAAATTGTGCCTCACCCCCTTTGCGAAATCTGTCGTCACCTTGTCCTCCACTGCAGGACCTTCAATCACTAAGTCCACTGGCAACCTCAACTCAACTCTCTACCGAACATCATCATGTTCGGAGACTCGCCAGTTGACTCCTGTGGGGTGCACCTATAACCAAAACATGCATAAGGTAAGCACTCGTCCCAGTCGCGTTGTTTTCTCTTTGGTTCGATCATCATGGCCACCATATTGACCAAAGTTTTGTTGAAGCGTTCCACCATCCCTTCGGACTTTGGGTTGTAGGCCGTAGTCCGAGTTTTAGAGATACCCAGGACTCTACACATTTCAGCAAAAACTGCTGACTCAAAGTCTGTCCCTTGGTCAAAGTGCAATTCCAACAGAATCCCAAACCGACACACAAACTCACTGACAAACTTGTTAGCTACGGTCTCACCCTGGCATCCGGGAGGGGATACGCCTCCATCCATTTTGAGCAGTAGTCACCGACTGCCATAATCCACACATTGTCACTGTCACTCCGGGGCAGTGGCCCCAGCAAGTCCACAGCCACTCTCTCGATTGGCTCGCCGACTTGATACTGTTGTAGAGGGGACACTCTCCTTTTAGCAGGAGACTTCCTCCTCCCACACAAGTCGCAACGCCTGAGACAGGACCTCACGTCAGCGGTCATACCTGGCCAGTAATACCTCAGTTTTACTTTGGTCAGCGTCTTCGTAACGCCCAAATGACCACTCGTCTGACCACAATGCAGCTCCTGGAGAATCTCCTCCCGTAACTTTTCCGGAAGTACCAGGCGCCACCTGACTGACCTCCCGTCATCAGACTCCCAACTTCTACATAGGACACTGTCTCGCACTTCCAGCTGATCCCATAGGGACCATAGTGTCTTTTGCGCTGTAGAGGTGTCGGATACAGTTTCCCTACTGGTTCGACTGCCTGACTCCTCTTTTGCCCTGATAATCCAACTCATACTTGGGTCACCCAGCTGTGCTTCCCTAACTGCATCTCTTGGCATGTACGGCTGAGCAAGAATGCCCCTCACTCTCGCCTCGGGGACCTCAGAGCTAGCAACAACTTCTCTGTGTCCCTCAACGACTTCTTGCCGCTTAGACCCTCAGTATCCTCTGGTACTTTGACAGTCTCTGCCACCTCATCGACGTCTACATCCCATCCACACTACTTATATGCCTTCCGTGGCAAACCATCAGCATTTCCATGCTTATGCCCAGGCCTGTGTTGGATGGTGATGTCATACTCTGAGACCACTTCGAGCCACCTCGCAAGCTGACACTCGGGGTTCTTGAAATTGAGCAACCACCTGAGAGCAGCATGATCGGTTCGAAGTGTAACCTTGCGACCATACAGGTATTGCTTAAACTGTTTGAGGTACACTACCACCGCCAACAGCTCCCGCCGGGTAACACAATAGTTCCTTTCGGCCCTGCTGAGTTTACGGCTAGCATAGGCGAGAACTTTCTCCTCCCCGTCATGGATCTGGGACAGGACTGCCCCTATTCCATCCCCACTAGCATCTGTATCTAGTATGTAGTCACTGTTTGGTAGGGGATATGCCAGCACAGGAGCAGTTTGCAACCCCTGCTTTAGCTCTACAAACGCCCGCTCACAAACATCAGTCCAACTGAACTCTCTTGACTTTTCAGTCAAAGCATGCAACAGTGAGGCTACCTCGGCAAACCCCCGGATAAATTTCCGATAATAGGAAGCGAGGCCCAAAAAGCTTCGAACTTCCTTGATACACCTAGGTGTCGGCCACTCTGCTACGGCTCGAACTTTGTCGGGATCAGTAGCCACACCTTCGGATGACACAATGTGCCCCAAATAGCTGACTGCCTTCTGAAACAAGAAGCACTTACTGGGCTTCAATTTTAACCCAGCTTGTCGCAACCTGGAGAGAACGACTCGCAGCCGCTCAATCTCCTCTCTCACAGTTTTGCCAAACACAATGACATCGTCCAGGTAGATCAGCAGGATGTCCCATTGCAGGCCTGCCATAGTCTTTTCCATCAACCTTTCGAACGTTGCCGGAGCATTGCAGAGGCCGAAAGGCATGCACCTCCACTTATACAACCCGTTTCGCACCACAAAGGTTGATTTTTGGCTGGCATCCTCCTCATCTAAGGCCACTTGCCAATACCCGGACGCTAAGTCAAGCGTCGAGAACCACTCGGAACATGCCAAAGCATCCAGCGTTCCGTCGATCCGAGGGACTGGGTACGCATCCTTGATGGTCACCATCACCCCATTCAAACCTCTATAATCAACGCAAAACCGCCTGGTTCCGTCCTTCTTCCTGACTAACACAAAATTGGCAGCCCAGGGACTATCGGATGGTTCAATAATCCCTCGCTGCTGCAGCTCCTTGACTTGTCGCATTATTTCTTCCTGGTTACACAGGGGATGACGCCTGGGCCTCTCCTTGATAAGCCTCGCATCACCTGTGTTTATGTGGTGCTTCACCACTTCAGTTCTTCCGATGTCATGCTCACCAGAGGAAAAGACATCTTGAAATTCCCTCAAGCATGACTCCACCTCAGCATGATACTCCTCACTGAGGTTGACCTTACTCCGGTCAAACAAGTCATGCAGGTGACTCGGGAGGTTTCCTTTAACCTCACCTGTACTCTTGTGACCAGGAAAAGTAACCGAGTCAACCTCAACTGTTGCAATTGTGTCAACGGTTGTTCCTCTTCGCACAACACGTTTCTCCTCGTTCGGATTGAAGATCCGCAACGGGAGAACCTCAGCTTGAGATTGTACTAGCGATCTGGCCAGAACTAAACCTCTCTGAGCCAACTCACCCCCACCTTCGACAGGTTCGATCATTGCTGGCTGATCCCCTGCCTCATAGGTACTTGCTACTTTACCAGGCACAACAGCCTCATGACCGGCCGGAATGTCGGTGGTTTCGGCAACCAAAACTCTACCAAGGAACGATTCGCCTGCACTACTTGTGCATTTTATCCGTTCCCCATTTATGCTCAACTCTAGGCTTCTGAAATCCAAGTTACCACCAGTTGGTACCAATAAATCCATGCCCAGTATGCCAGCACATTTGATGTCGGCAAAAACTGCTCTGACCGGGTAGATCGTTTTACCGAGCTGCACATCCACCCATGCCATGCCCATTACCGACAACAAACTGCCACCAACCTGTTGGATGTTGGCCTCGTCTGTTTTCAGCACAGGCCTCTGTTCTTTGGCGATTTTATAGTAGACTCGACTACTAACAAGTGTGTCAGTCGACCCCGAATCAACCAAGAACCGACATTTTGTTCCCCTCACAGTTCCATCGACAAACAGCCCAAATTTATGCCGGAGACCAGAACTTGGCTGAGAACCTACTTGCTCCCTGCCTTCTGATCATCGCCTCCTTCTGGCTTCTTTTGTCTCTGGCTTACGCCCTCGTTTGGACCCTGGGAAATGCCCAGCCTGCCCGCGGGCCCACCGGTCGGCTGGCTGGCGTTTCCCTGCTCCGAACTACCCTTCCGAGGTTTAGTACATTCACGCGAGAAATGTTCAACCTCACCACACCTGAAACATTTCAACACGCCAGGTTTTCTCCTCCCAGGCTTTGACGATTGCTTCTGAGGAGACCTCACCTGGTCGTCCTGGCTCGGTCGGACCCTGTTTTTGTGAGTTCTGTCAGCAACTCAACCATCAGGTCCATCTTCTTCGCTTGCTGACCAGCATTTTCCTCCAGCTTCTGAAGGCGCTGCTCTGTACCAGAGTCGATAGCCCTCATAAACTTTGCGGGCTTTCTTTCGGCTCTTCTGTCACTCTCAACAATTTCAAAGTTTTCGGTTTCGAGGGCAGCCTGTATCGCTTCATCCAAGGTCTTTGGGCGAACGCGAAATTTGTTTTCCCTCACAACCTGACTATCCACTGCATCCACAAAGTGGTTTTTCCCAAGGCGCTCTCGTGCCTCTTCAGGGATTTCGGGGTAGGCCTTCACCGTCAAATCCCGGATTGCCTGCCCCAACTCTTGTAGAGTTTCCTTTGGCCCTTGTCGTCGGTGCCTTAACTCTACCAAATAATTTTCGGCCTGCTGGCCAGGACCGAATCTCTTCTCCAGCACTCTTACCAGTTCATCATACGTGAACTTTTCTTGGAACCATCACCAAGAGTTCTCAGTGCATCACCTTGGAGACCAGCAGCCAAGAATTCGGCCGCTTGCTCCTCACTCTACTGATTAACCCTTTTGCATGGCTCGTAGTGTCGGTAATAGTCGTTCCAGAGAACTTTACCATTATACCGGTCGGGGTTGATTGTAGGGCGGCGAGGCCTCCCTTCATGAGGTTTATCGGATACCTCATTACCCACCAATCTTGACTCCTTTTTAAGCGGCCACGGGCCCGCTCCAGGAGAGTCTACATCACCAACAACTTCAGCGTATTTCCCAACATTGGGACGAGTTGCAAAACTCATCAACTCACTGTGTAAACCTCGTTCCTTATCAACATCAACCTCAGTGTTCTGAGAGGGGTTAGTACAATAACTACGCACTGGTAACGGAGTAGACCTCACCTGAGGTGTACCCTCCATGTGCCTTGTTCCCCTTGAAACTAACTCAGGTGACGTGCCAACACTGGAACGGTCCTGTGCCTTCCATGAGGCATACCCAGAGGTAACCTCCGGCAACTTTCAATTGACCTCAGAATCAACCTCAAAACGAGGTATATCTCTACTCTTAGGGACATTTTCCCTAACACTTTCCGGCCGTACCCTCTTTCTGACAGCCTCAAGTTCTGCGGAGAGACGTTCTTTCTCTCATTTCAACCACTGGACCTCCATTCTGGAGTGACACAGTTCCTCTCGGACAGAAACTTTGTCAACCTCTGCCTTTGAGGCGACACCACTGTGCTTACTCCCACTCATACTGATGTTTCCTCCTCGCTAGAAGCCTCAGTCCTTATCAGGCTCTGTAGACTTGGCCACTGGTGATAGTGGTATCTCGCGAGCAAACTCAGGGTGTGGAACTCCCTGTCCCAAGCCTCTTGAATTTACTATCAACCGCGTACTAACTACCACTCGGCGAATTCCAAGAAGAATCAAGATTTGCTGTCTTGCGGCACGACGCAAAGATCGCAACTCAGCTCGATTCCTCAACAGAATCCACACACCAATTAGCACTACAACAAACAAAACAGCACAGAAACCAGTAACCACCCAGGTCAGCATAACATAGTCTGAGCTCGTTACTATAGTAAACCTCACAGTGTACCTCAGTGAGGTGCACTATCGAATATCAGAAAATAAACCTTACAAATATTGCTCTTCATCACAAAGTAAAATCACTCAATCAACTCCTAAGAATCCCACTTCTGGGTCGGGGCGGTCGGGGCGGGTCGGAAAGGGGAAACCCCAAGGGAACTGGTCTTATTTATCCCGGGTCACCAACCTGCACCTATTATCCCACAAAAAAATATGTATTAGCCTTGGGCAAGGGTGATCTGAGCGGCTACCCAAGCACAAGGGGGGACAATTAACGAACGGCGGACTAAGCCTAGGGGCAGTTCGTTTGGTGGAAATTTACAATAACAGGAAACCTCAATAACCCTCACGAGGACACAGAGTTTCCAAGGACAATAACTATTGGTTTATTCCTGATAACTGTTATCACTAGTACTGTACTTCTTCAGTGCAAATCAATTACAAGTGTACACAAAATGATGTTGGAGTACCTCACGTGGTAATCGAAACCCCGTATACCTCGACCAGCTTAGCTCTGTACCAGCCAAGCTCTAATTACAAGTGGTATACCTCACGAGATCGGTAATATAGACCTCACTACAGATAAGTGATGATGTCAGTAACAAGTTGTACTATGGGGCTACACCTGAGGATTATAATAACCCTCACTTGCAAACTTGCAAAATAGTCCACCACTGTTCCGTCACAATACCATTGAAACTTCGTGAACAATCTGGAAACAGCGCCCTCCACTGTTGAAATTGTGAAAGCCTTCAACGAGCTAGTGAACTTACAACTCTCGTCTTTTCTGGAAAGATCTACAACTTTCTTTTCTTTCCAAATAGAAAAACTAGAATTGTCTAGGCTCTCATAACAGTGAGGACATGTCCTCCCCCCGCCCATCCCCCACCGATTGACGCCCAGACTAATGGGGCCATCATGGCATTTAGGGAGGCCACCAAGCTTCCCCATCAGTCCCCATGGAATCCTATGGTATTAGTACGGTGTCATTTTGCACTATGGTGGCCTCAAAGAACCAATTTATTCCCAGTGCTTTATGAGACTCCATGATGTGCTTATGGTGTTCATCAAGTTGTCACAATGGCAGTCTCAGATATTCCTGTGGTGTTTTTCGTGGTGTCTGTGACCCAGTGTTGTAGTCGAGTACTTTTCGAGTCGGAAGTATACTTTGATGTATTACGATGGTCTACTGTGAATCAAGCCCACACATTTAGACTATAAAGTCTATGTCCATGGAATTCCCAGCATGAATATCAGTAGGAGTGTTTTTGCATTCAAGTGTACAAATGATGGGAAAAAGGAACCAGAAAGTACTCGGAAAAGTACTCGGCGAGTACTTTTCGAGTACTTTTTAACGTAATGCATAAATTACAGCTTGACCTCAAAGGAAAAATACTCCAAACTTACCTTCAATCAAAGCACACAAACCACAGTTATCATACTCGGACTTGATTCATATTCTACCACTGGAATAAGTACTCGACTACAACTTTGCTGTGACCCTATGGTGGTCAAGCAATTACCCGTGGAAACACCACGACTGCCCATGGGTCTTCAAATTTGTCCATGGGGCAATCATGGTGTTTGGGGAGACCACCAAGTTTCCCACCAGTCCCCATGGAATCGGTATGGACATGGGAAACCCGTGGGATTGCCATGGGAAATTTTCGTTAGGGAAATTATTCATGAACCCTTCTTGACGTCACAAAGGACAGAATAAGGATTGCTTTTTTGAACAGTAACGTCATCCAGCCTTTTGAGAAGTTTCTGCTACTATCGAAACGTGATCTCATCCTAACTTTTATCTATCTGTTCATTTATTGTCTCTTTTTCATGTATATTTACTATTTTTAAATTTATTTATTTTTTTGTGATCTATAGTCTTTATCTGCCTATTTATCGATTATATGTTTATTTATATTGCTCATTTGCAGACTTATTTGTGGTGCCAATAAATATGAAAATTACATTGAATATGTCAACATGTTTGTTCCTCACATTGTCTCAATAAATGGTGTTGCAATCAACAATCAAGAGCTTCTCGGGGAGGCATTACTATCCTAGTAATTTTACTTCAGAATTATCATCAACTGCAAAATACTCAAAATTATACAATTTTCTCCATAAATAAACTGATGATAGGTGTCATTCTTGACTATGTTGGTATCCACGTCGAAACCATGGCGAAGAAAAAACAACCCCCAACAAACTTTAACCGGTAAAAAAGTTTTGAGATCCCATAGCTCAACTTGTGTTTAAGTGGGAACATCCGGGTTTTTTATATTCTACCAGTCCGCTTCAAACATGGCGGTCGGGTCTCCATGGTGACACGGGCGCATATCGCACACGCGGATAGCAAGTCCACCCTCTAGTTCTTTTACTGTATATGCCTACAATGCACTTAATTTCTTATTCCTCCATGATTATAGCATCCAGGATTTCTGGATATGCAAGTGCACAAGTACCAGGGCGAGAGACCAGTCAGTGGTAGCGTATCGCTCGAACGCCATAGGGACGAGGTTGCTCTGAGAGTCCCCACTTTCACGAATTAGTCTTAGCATGGAGCCAGTCCCATTTGCATCCGTGTGTAACACGAAAGACTTCTTGTACTCAACATATCCTT
>JAULKO010000177.1:801179-811987 GCA_032356045.1 Mediaster aequalis | reverse complement strand
CCGGCAGACGTAAGACTTGCACGACTACAAATCCCCTCGGTGGCTTTCTTTCCTGATTCTTTTAACCCCTCACTAGCGACACGAGCCTGCGCTGTAACGATGGTGCGCGATGTGCCACCGGCCTCTCTGGCGGCTGACTCCAAGCATTTTTCATTTGCCTTAAATGCTACTGAAACCAAGTCTGGTGCAGCACATGATGACGCTCCAGTCATTGCCATCGTTCCTGCTGCACCGTCTTTTGCCAAGGACACCAATGCTGTTTTAGATCCACATGTTGCTACAGTGACGGCTGCCACGTCTGATCCAGATGTCATCACCTTTGTCACTGTATTAACCACAGACTTTGTTGCAGACATTGCTCCAGTTTTCGCCGCGTCATTCGCAGCAGATAGTGCAACAGTTTTCCCCCCACATTTTGCGGTAGCCACCAGTCCCTTTCCGGCAACAGATTTTACTACTGATTTAACAACTCCTTCTCCTGCAGCATCTTTGGCTACGGCTAGAGCTCCTTGTCCCGCAAATGATTTTGCTACCGCAATTCCTCCCTTTTCCGCCACAGCCACTGCTACGCTTTGCGCTCCCTTTGCCGACATGGACTTAGCCACGGCTGAAGCCCCTGACCCCGCTGCAGATTTTGTAACGGCTACGGCTGCCGTTCCCAGAACCGATTGGGCAACAGTTACCCCTCCCTCATGCGCCACGGCATGCGCTCCTGACTGCGCTCCTGTTCGCGCAACAGATGCAACCGCAGCTGTTGCTTTCGTTCCCGGTGCAGACTTTACAAAGGCCGATGCGGCTATCCCTTCTCTATTCCCAGCCATAAAAGCTCCTGTAACTTGCACCCCCTTCCCCATTGAAGTTTTAACTGCAATGCCAATGTCCCGACCAAGTTCAGCTTTTGCAGAACTTTTCACCACTTTTCCCATTGCAGATTTCGATGCATCTACTATCTTCGTTTCCGTTGTAGTGCCCGCATATTTTTGTACATTATCAACTGCCGTTCTTGTCAACCCTTGTACGGTGCCACGCACGATTACTTTAGGGTTTGCTCTGCCTTCAACTCTCTTTGTGTCTGGATCCTGACTATCATCAGGTTTTTCCTCAAATGCTCGGGTCTGAACATCAGCCACTTCGTCCTTGTTTGCTTGCATTTGAACATCATACTTCGCTCCCAAACGTTTAGCCCCAAATCTCGAAAACGTTATTACCCTCTTTTTAATAAGAGCTTTTAGATATACATCAACTGAAATGTTCAACAAATCTATTCCCCCTGTCTTCATGGCATCATATGCACTTTGGAAACAGCTTTTTCCTTTCTCCATTTTTTCTATAAATGTGTTGATTGCGTTTTCAATTGCTCGTTCGGCTCCATCTCCCAACAATTCCTCCAAAGCCTCTGCTTCAACCCCATTTCCTTCCAAATTTGCAGCTACACCTCTCAACAAAGCTCTTGTGGCCGACTTGGTTCCATCCGTTCTTAACACAACCTCGATATTTTTGGAATTTGAGTGTGTCCAAATTTCTTTGACAGCTTCAGCTGCAGCTTCCATTCCTTTAACAGCTGCCTTGCGTTTTACCTCGTTCAGCCAGCATTGCATATTGTCAGGTATAGTCGAATCTACGTCTTCTGCGGGCGATCGTGCAGCGTCTTCCATCGTATTCTGCGGCGGGAAAATCAAAGTTTTCAAACTGACACAGAGCTGAAGTTCTGATGCGCGCACCCCATCGTTTATCATGGCGGCTACTGCATGATCAAGGCCATTACTATTTCCTTTTCTTGACACGATTGTTGTGAAAGTATCAATTCCAGCATCAACCGCTTTTTCTGCTGGACCATGAAACATAATTTCATCTTCTGCTGATACCGCTACTCCTTTTTCTTTTAAAAATTCAACGACGGTTTTGACGTACGCTTTCACCGCTGCATCTCTTCCACCGTTATCGATGTTCTCCAGAAACAGACCCATTGCCAAATTATTATTTTTGTATATTTCTTTGACGACACCCCAAGCAGCCTTCATTGCTTTCTTGGCCAAATATACTCCACACCACCTTACAAGGTCCATCTTGGTTGCTGTAATATCGTTGCAATTTCAGATGCAAACAGATAACATGGCTAATTACTGTCTGTTCAAATTTTCGGTCCCGCGAAAGCACCAGTTAATTTTCTCCAGTCTTTTGATTTGTTTTGGTAATAACTTCAGACGTATACTAGTCTGAACGATTAAGGTTATCCAATGAAGTGATGTGCATAAACTGACGTGCTTAAGAATAACTTCAGCCTTCTGCGGGCAACGCCATCCTGAATGAAAACGTGTAGATGAAAATGACCCGACTGCTCACAGATGGAAACAAATAGATGGAACGCAAAAACTAAGGCAAACCCATCTTCTTTCAGTTCCAATCATTATAAAGTGTTACTAAACCTGCATATATAGGAGATTTCCGGATTTATGATTCTTTGAATCAGATGGGAAAGTTTCACTTATACGTAATAATCAGGAACTAAAACAAACACATGTCTTCCACGCCGAGTTTTAAAAAGTTTCTTTAAGTAGATATTAAAAACATTACGCCACAACGTTGAAACTTACTACCGACAATTGAAATTATCAAGGAACGGAACCTCCGTGTGATCAACAACATGCGAGTGTAGAAGTGTACACTCTAACAAAAAAGTCAAGTGCCGAATCTGCTTGATTGTTGTGAAGCATAGTGTACTGGTCTCTCAAATTGATGCGACGCCTCGGACAGTCTCCCTGTATCTGTTGGGCGGTAGTTTCTCGTGTCGGCTTGTCGTCTGTACAGGCAAGAAAAAACAATTGAACAACCTTGTTAACACCAAGCACAGTTCTACAGGGAAAAGGGGGAGCTGGGGTACAGCCATACCCCGAGAAGTTGATCCTATATAGCCCAGTGACGTAACTACGGGGGCACGTGCCTCCCCCAATCGAGGCCAGTGCACCCATATGGAGCAAGATATGAGACGGAGAGAACCCCCCTCCTTTGTGGTGGTCATTGTGCTTGAGGAATGTTGTGGTTTTTCAGGAATTCTTTTTAGGTTTTAGGGGGGGGGTGGGTTAGGTAACAATAGTCTAGAGAGTGTATAGGTATGGGAGACTAAGGGGGGAGACCTTCGGTCTCATATCGTGCTGGGTATAAGTGCACCAGGCTAACACGCCCGCTGGAGACTGCCGTTGTGCACAAAAACGTTAAGCCTGTTGTGCTTTCTCCCTGAAGTTCTCCCTAGAAAAATGTGGGCATACCCGGGTGCCTACACCTCACCTAACAAACTGCACCCTATAGTTCGGCCGCTGTACAGCCACCCCCTTTAAATCACTTTTTTACGGAATTCGTACAACCAAATCGGAAACTCTAAAACATATTTCCGAAAAATTCTGAAATTCAGAGCCGGAAATATTGGATAGCGACGGAAACAATTTTAGCCCCTCCACAAAAGAAAATAGTTTATGTATTTCATGCACATAATGGGAAAGCTTCCACTTACGAAGTATGATCTACATCATTATTTTACTGAAAGGTAGATAAAAGCTTGAAGAAAATTATTTCAATTTACAAAATGTGAACGATATACCAAACATATTTACTTTATTGTTTGTGTGTCTGTTTTACAAAACAGACACACAAACAATAAAGTAAATATGTTTAAAGTAGAAATGAAAAGATGAAAACGTAAAAATACCAAAGATAGCATACAATCATGTGACGAATTTAAATGAAATTTATATGACATTGATTGCAAAATGAAATTGATTCATCTATACGTTCGGCAACTGCGGACGACGAAATTGAATTGTCTTTCACGAAAAAGTATGGCAAATGTATGAAATTGTTTGGACAAAATGCGAACATGAACGACCAAAGACGAAATTGAACATGGGATATGCAAGGTCATGAATTTTCTAGACGAAATAGAAGTTAACCGTTTAGGAATTTGAATGAAACAAGTTTTTAAATGTGTGGGAAAACCTTTATAAAGTTTCCGTTTAGGAAAATGTGTTTTGTTGTACACTCTAAAGCACTGTCCGATTTGACGTGCAATACGTAACTGCAGTCTGCTACTTGAGGCACTCGAGATGATAAAATATCTCCCCTAGTGCCCCATGCACCAAATGTTAGTATTGCGCGAAATCTGACAATTTTTTAGAGACTGTTGGTTTTGTGAATGGCACTGACCGTGTCGGGTATCTTGTCCAAACGACCATCCATCGGCTAAGACGTTTTGGTTGTAAGTGCTGCTAGACTGATGTCATCCTTGAAATAAATAAATACAAAGCATACAAAACTGAATACTTTGAATTTCTACTGGGACGTTGCCTAAAACACTCTGTGTAGCCGACAGAATATCCTTTTATTTTGCGCGAGTGCAGTGACTCGCCTTTTTTGGTCAACAGAGGGCGCTGTTCAAAATTGCAGATTTGTCCATTGTTCTATACCGATGTCACATTGCAAATTTGCCAGACAAAATCTTGAAATTAAGCCTTTATTTGCCAAAAACACTTGGACAGCTCAGCAAATCGAGTCACCTTTGTGACACCTTTGTGACACCTTTGTGACACCCTTGTTACACCTTTGTGTCAACTTTTTGACAACTTTGTGACACTTTGTCAAGTTTGTGACACCTTTGGGACATTTTCACCAACCTGTAACCCCCTCGTTAATACTGTTACCTTACTTCCGTCATCCAGTAATAATTATTGTCATATCAACCTCCGTCACCTTTCGCCATTGTAGCAGTTATTTACCACCTCTACTCCATCACTAATTAGCCACGGTCGATACATGTACCGTCAAACAATTCAGATTCAGTCCAACAGAAAAACTCAATCATCAACTTCTTTCTTTTATGCCACAACAATCAGGAGAATTTATTTGTTTGATGAAGAACATTAAAGTTAAAGAAACTTGAACAGTTGGTGCGTCTCATTGCTGAGCATACAACTATAAAGGCGACAATCTGTAGCATTACAGGCTACACTCTGCAATCTCACCCCTCCTCACCTACAGCCCCAACAATATATCACGTTTTGGAGCATACAGGGTGTCTTCCATACAAGTCTCTGTATATTTTGATTAACCACACACATTTTCCGAGAGCACAAAAGGCCATTCCTTGTGAGAAAATTTTCGTCGCATTTGTTCACGGGTTCGTATAAAAACATAATTCTTTACGTAACGCGCAAGAGATACTTCCTGCACGTCACCGACCACCTTTTCGCTTCATGGTGGGTAAGATGTCTTTAATTTTCGCTTTTTGCCGACAGTACTAAGAGGGCGCTGTTTAACTGCTGTAATTGTTTTAATGTTCTCTCCGTCTTTTTAAAAGCGAAATCGTTTTTAATTCGTGTTTTCTGATGCCATCGATCAAACCTTTTACCGTTCATTTGTA
Organism: Mediaster aequalis; assembly: GCA_032356045.1. Taxonomy (NCBI): domain Eukaryota; kingdom Metazoa; phylum Echinodermata; class Asteroidea; order Valvatida; family Goniasteridae; genus Mediaster; species Mediaster aequalis. Next base: position 806,577 of record JAULKO010000177.1, on the reverse strand, counting down.
CCTTCATGTTTGCCTCAACGTTTGAACTGTTTATTTCGACATTTTGGCCGTTTGATGTGTTCCTTTTGGACCTTTTCTGATCATCCCTGTGTATGTGAAATGCTGCCAGCGAGATACATGTACAACAGCTGATCTGGAGCAATACTGTTAAGGTACCTCAGTGCGATTACCATATTAAACTGTATGGCTGTATGGCATCATGTGGCAATTAGATACCTGCCTGATTTTACTCTCACTTTCCTTGATAAAGTGAATATGGGTTTAACCCTACTTCGTTTCCAGTCGTCCAAAGCAGGACCAACCAAAGAAAACTGCACCGCAAATTTCTTAAAACACCTGTGCCATACTATATTACTATAGTAACTGTACATCAACATTCCAGCTAGAGCTGTTACTCTGTGGTGATGTTAATCCGAACCCGGGACCGAGGCTCACCGACAATACTGTGCAGAGATGGTCTAGGTTGGAGAAACTAGCATCAACCCAACAAAACATTCATGAAAATAACTTGGAAATGAACCGGACTGGCAAGGAATAGCTTGTCATTAATAATAACTTACCAATAGTTATGAATTAAAACAACTGAATCAAGGAAAACGAGCTCCAATCTCACGTGAACTTGATAAAACTTCAAAAAATAATGGTATTTATCACAGATGTAGGGGACGAAGAAGTGGTACTCATATGCACAGGAAAATCGCTGTCATATTATCACAACATACCTTCTCTCAACAATGCCAAACGAATTGGAGACCTACAATACTGACTAACGTACCAGCGTGCCCGGATGCGTCCCTTGTACGTCGATCTGATGACGACTCAGAACAGCACCAGAGTGTTCACTCTCGTTTTGATCTCCCAGTTGTCTATTTGACAAATGCTCAATCTCTTGTCAATAAACTTGACGAAGCAGCAGTAGTCTTCCAACAAAATCAAGTTGATGTTGGGGTAATAACAGAATCGTGGTTCTCTAAAGACATTCCTGAGAATCAAATTCAAATATCCAACTACAATCTTTATTTCAAATGTCGGGAGGGTCAACGTGGTGGGGGAGTTGCTATCTACGTCAACAGTGATATGTCCTCAGCCAAACTGGATATTATTGACATACCAGACGAGTTGGAATGTGTGTAGGTCAAAATAAGACCCAAACGCCTCCCACGATCTGTTTCAGCAGTTGCCGTTTGTGCCGTGTATATAACAACGAATTATCCTTATCAAACTCAACTAGCGGAACATCTGTTGAACAATATGGACCGTTTACGAACTTTATATCCAGATATAGCGATTTGGATTCTGGGTGATTTTAATCGCATGAATATACAATCTATTCTCAGAGGTAATGATGTACACCAAATTGTCGAGTTCCAGACTCGTGCTGAAGCAACGCTTGATCTTTTGTTCTCAAGTGGAAATATAAAAGATCACTATAATTGTCCTTTTGCCATTTCTCCAATTGGCCATAGCGATCGTGTTGGAATTATTTGGCGACCTAAGCTTAGAATAGCTACCGCTAAGCATATCTCCACGCGTCATATGCACGAGTCTGTAATTCGATCATTCGGTTCATGGATGCAGGGTTTAGATTGGCACGAGGTCACCGAGTGCTTTGATGCCCAAAGTAAAGTTGACACTTTTTATGGGATTTTGCAACATGAAATAAATAAATGTTTCCCTCAGAAGAAAAGAAAAATCCACACTAATGACAAACCTTGGATTACCCCACTGATAAAGAAGATGATTTCTGAGCGTCAAATAGCATTTCATTCATCTCAGCACAATGTTTGGCGCAAGTTAAGAAACAAGATTAAAAGAGAGATCTGTAAGGCGAAAGTATCCTATCATGCTGATAGGATTAGAAATTTACAGTATACTGATCAACGCAGGTGGTATCGGCAAATCAAAAAGGTTACCAACTCGAATAACTCCGAGCTTAAGTTGGATGTTCCGGGTGTTGATGACGGGGATGCACATGGCAAGGCAGATGCAGTCAATAACATGTTTGCCAAAATCTTAGAACATTTACAACCACTTGATTTGGCTAAACTCCCTGCATACCCTCCAGTTGAGAAACCAGTCCCGCATCTTTACCCTTGGAATGTCTACTTTGAGCTTAGGAAGGTTAATCCAAATAAAGCTACTGGTCCAGATGGTGCACCTGCTAAGCTTATAAAGGAATTTGCCTACGAGCTCAGCGTTCCATTGACAAATATCCTTAATTGTTCTTTTAACAACGGGGTACATGTCCCTGTTCAGTGGAAAAGGGCCATTGTTGTACCAATACCGAAGCAGAATCCCCCTTCCCTAGACAAACTGCGACCTATTTCACTCACAGCTATTTTTTCGAAGGTAGCTGAGGGTTTCATTTGTGGTTGGATGAATAATGATGTCGGTCATTGCATTGACAAGAGGCAATTTGGGAATGTCCCTGGAGTTTCCACTAACCATTATCTGATCAATCTTCTTCACTATTTTCATCAGGGTGCTGAGGAAAGTTGCAACGTAGGAACGATGGTTTTAACGAATTTTTCTAAAGCCTTCGATCTTGTCGACCACACCGTTCTTTATCAACAAAATCCTTCAAATTGGAGTGCGTCGTTGCATCGTTCCTTGGATATGCAACTTCCTTCGCAACCGTCAGCAGTGTGTCAGGTTTAACAATAGTATTTCGGATTATGTTATTCTGAATGGAGGCGTCCCACAAGGCACTAAATTAGGACATGTAGGCCTAGGTTTCCAAATAATCATTAATGATGCTGCTCAGGGTGCTGATTCCGAATTTTGGAAATATGTCGATGATCTTACCTTTGCTGAAAATAGGAAAATCAATGGAGTGACCAATCCCCAAAATGATTTGGATGAATTCACAGATTGGGCAAAACATAATCACCTGAAATTAAATCCATCGAAATGTCAGGTTCTTGAAGTATGTTTTAGTAAATCTGCCCCAATTCATACTGAATTGACCATCGGTTCTGAAAAGCTCCAGTATGTCAACAAAGCCAAGGTTCTTGGCCTCTGGTTTCGATCAGATCTTAAGTGGGAAGCCCATGTGGACCACATGCTCAAACAAGCAAACAAACGACTCTTCATGTTGAGATCATTAAAACGATTTGGTTTTCACCATGACGAACTTCTGGTTGTTTACAACAGTTATGTTAGACCCATGGCTGAGTATGCGGATGTAATATGGCACTCTAGCCTAACAAACAAAAAACGATGACCTCGAGATGATACAAAAACGTGCTTGTAGGACCATCATGGGCAACCAGTACACTTCATACTCGGATGCTCTCACCCAATGTAACTTAGACACACTAGACAAAAGAAGAGTAGAGCATTGTGTAAAATTTGCTAATGGTCTTGGCACGAATTCAAGAACAACTCACTTGCTCCCCCCTACGAGGCTAGCAACTCATGGTAGGAAACTAAGGAATAGTAACAAAATCACTCAATTCGCCATCAGAACCAAGCGCGTCCAACAAAGCCATATCCCTTATTACATAAACATTTTAAATGCCAGTTGTGTGCGATTTTTGTGTGCGTAAATTGTATTTTGCTGTATGTTGTCCCCCTTGGCTGTGTTGTTCCTGTTTCCTTGGTTATGTGGTGTTTATTAACGTATAGTTTATTGTCTTACTTGCCTTTCTATTTATGTAATTTGTTAGTATAATCTAAGTTTTAAATACTTTTTAATTAATGATTTGTAATGGAATTGTCTTTTGGAATTTGGCCTTCTGGGCCACGATTAGAGACAAAATAAAAAGAAGTGAATGAATGAATGAAACGACTGCAGCGCAAATAGGCGAATGGGATACCGGAAGATCGGCGCGCAGTACCCTATCAAAATTATTTCCCGACAACAGAGTTATTTTTTCTATGATACTTTTTGATTTGTTTATCCCAATATTTCAAAATCGATGTTTTGTATTGTAGCGCCAGGCCTTTTATATGCGTGCAGATTCTGCGACTAATAATTGTGCAGATATGCATTTTCGCGTTTAATTATGGCTGACCTCCATTTTTTGACCAATCAGCGGGCGTCTACTATCGTGCCTTCGTGGAAGTCGCTATGTTAATGTAACCAGTTAAGGACGCCAAGTCACATATTTTCTTTTGTTATTTCTGGGTTGCTATTTCTATTGTTGGGGGATGGAGAGTTCTCCGGTTTCTGGAGACTCCTTGAATATTCGACATTCCAACTATTGAACATTTGTTTTGTGGAGTTAAATGCCTTCTCCAGGTTTGGTTTGGAAGTGCAGTCATGCCTGCCAACTGCATAAAAGCAGGGCGTGACTGTACTTCGGGTGTCATTCCGTCGTTGGCTGTGAGAAGATCCACAACTTAACTCCAGAACTAGATTTGGCATTACCGTTTGCATGGCGGACGCCTTGTATTAGGTATGTAAAATTTACTGTATGTGTTTTACTACCTTGCCAAATCGACAAATAATATGTACATGTATTTACAAGGTGGGATTTTTAAAAATTAATGTAAGTTGCTTGTATTCCAGATCTGGCTCCCACATGCTCATGTCCCGGGTAGTTTTCGTTATCCAAATTTAAGTTATTTAACTGTCAAGTTTAGTTTTCATAATAATTTACTATAATTGTAGTTTAATTGTAAATTTAAGCACATTTCATATTGTAGTATTGTACCTTTTTATTGTCGAGAAAAGAAAAACACAGAAAAAGAGAGCTTTGTCTTAACTAATGTCAATGGTTACATTCGAAAGACAAGGCAAATAAAAATATTACCATTACTACAAATTAATTGTCAGGAAGTTTTACTGACGCCAGGGCAAGTTGGGTTTCGGGTGTATTTACCCCCTCTACGATTTTTTTATCGCCCTGGTTACATTAACTAATGCAGCAGTGTCAACTGTCGACCAATAACAAGTTTTGATCACAGCTCTGCCCAATATGACGTCAGAACTTCTAAAGTGGGCTCCGATTGGCTAGCGCGCGGCACGCGGGCTCCGTGTATCCGTCGAAAGGATAATACACTGTACTCGAACTACCCTCCCACCCCCACCCCAGAGGCGAAATGGAAATGTTGCATGGTCATAGCGTTAATGGAACTCGCTTTCGGCTCAGGCCATTAACAGTGAACATTAGGAGAAAACGACTTTATTTTCTCCTAATGTTCACTACAGTCCCTAGCCGGTCGTCAAGTCCACCAACGAGCACCTTCTTTATGCTTAAACCCACCTTCCTGATCCTCTGCGGTAACCGTCTAAACGTACGTCTGGCGTGTCGTGAGGTACGTTAGGACTCAGTCTGTCACTCGTGAAAAAAAATAGTCCAAGGACTGTGCTAGTCCCACTGATCTCTATAAAAAAATCTGGATAGCTCATTGGCTGTTCGAAGTGAAGCCACCGTCCGCCATATTGGTACTC